>CAJQUW010004553.1:0-62952 GCA_907163375.1 Prostheceraeus crozeri | reverse complement strand
AATTATGGAAGTCAGCATGGTTTCCGAAAAGGCCATTCTTTCTACAACCCGCTCCCTTGTACTTATTCTGGATAATGCCTACTCCGTTTTTATGGGGGGGGGGGTGGGACGACCCTTTCAACCTCCGGAGAAGCCTCTACCATCTCGTTTGATATGGTCATCGGCGTTTGATTCTGTCAGCCACTCACTTGTCCTTTGAGAAGTTTGAGCAAATTTGGCTTTGAAAAAGGATTCCTATGTTGCCTAAGAAAGCTATTTCAATGGAGATGATGCATGGTGAAGATTAGAAGGGCAGCTATTCATGATGGGTGATGATAGATTTAAACGAGGCGCTCCCCCAAGGGTTACCGTGCTAGGACCTGCGATTTTTGCCCATTTTTGTAGGCTGACCTCAACATGCAAGCTTAGTTGGCACCATTCAAGTTCATGTATGCTGATGACATAACGTTTCAATCAATGCCTTTCTGACACAATCAACGATAAGGAGAATGAGATTTGGCAAAGAAATAGCCGAAAATTGTAACCTAAATTGGTGTAAGAAAAAACAACCTAAGTCTCAATGAAAAGAAGTCAAGTATACTGTTAATGTCTGGAAGGAATGGTGAATTTCCTCAATAGCAGATACTCCATTCCTATCTCCAGAAAAAGTGAAGATATTGGTGTCACTCTATTCAATTGCAATCTAGATTGGGACTGATCACATTAAAAGATGTGTTTCTATGCGCTTGTCATCGTTCGACTGTTACATCTCTGCGGAAAAAAATAAGCGGCACATTACTCTCCAAACAAACTCAGATTTTGATATTACAATGCGTTAATACGCTCTGTGTTTGAATATGCCTGCCCTGTTGTTTGTTTCACTGCCTTAAGAAGTTAAAAGTTCAAACTTGAAAAAATACTCAAAAAACGCTCGCTTTCAATATTGTTGGATACAAACGGCAGGGTTGACAGTTGTAAATTCTCTTTGACCTACAGGAGGGAAGAAGCATAAGTGTATAGAAGCTATACTAGAAAATCTCAGGCAATCGTGCTGCATCTGCTGCACAAGCGTATTCCGAAACGACTGCAGTATTCAACAAGACTTCTTAGTGCAAAAAAATGCCATTAACAAGGAAGACGGCATGTTCATTTATTACCCTTCGTGAACAATATCTCGTGAATTCAGACATTGCAAAAGGGGATGCTTTTGAACGTAGACCTACCTTTTTTTCATTTTTTCTTTTTTATTTTTATTTTTTTTTTTATTGTTTATTTTTTCATTGCTTTTTATGAACAATGTCTTATCCAGAAATTTCTATGCACATGCTTTAACATCACATTTCAATATGTAGATGGGTATGGAATGTTAAAGAAAATGTAGATCAAAATGTGCTGTTATGATTATCATTATCGAAGAAATAGACACCATGTATTAGTTATTATAGTTATTATTGAGTTCGTAAGTCCCCGGGACACTCGTGAATTGTTCCTCGTAAACAGGATGATGAAATAGCACACTGAGAAAACAGACTCTACCAATTCGTTTCGATGATAGACAAATCTTCAAGCTATAAATTTGCACACAATGAATATGATTCTGAATGAATATTAATGATGGACATATAGAAGGCAAAGAAAAACGGAACCAAAGGAGTGACCCCTGGAACTCCCGAAGTGACTCGCATCAACTACCCCAAACACTCCCTGAATTTTCACCATTGAGGTGAGGTAACTGTAGAGCTTAAGTTTGCGCTCTCTCTATTGCGTTTTCCGCAAAGGTTTTAGTGGAATGTATAAGTTTGGCTCGATGTGTTTCTTTTTGTGTGATCGTTTATATATTTTGGCTCTTCTATAGTAAAAATCATTAACCATGGCTCAGCGCATCACCGCTGAAAATAGAAATTGAAGTATAATGGACACATCTGCTTATCAGATTCCATCCACGCTGACTGATTTTCTGAAAGATCTTTCAATTGTTGTTCAGCAATGATACAATGCATCACAGACCGCAAAACTGATGAGACGAGGTCAAGTAGATGAAATGTATTATCACTGTCTCTACTTGTGGTGTCTTGTCATGATGAAATTCTTAAGCCTGTATTGTCTGCTTCACATTGTATTTAAGAGAGCGTCTGATGAGATTATCTGATATCCCGTGCGCCTAATTGTATCATGTCGATATAACATTAATCATTTACGATAAGAAATCTGCAAAAATGCATGTCTACATTTATTCCATTTACATTGACAAAGAAAATCGAATTCACATTTAATATGCATTTATTGCTTCTGATGGAGTACCTACTCACTCCACCTGATAAATAAACCGCCAGTTTTTGCAACCATCTATTCGCCAAAATCTATTTACACCAGTACTAATGCCTTATTGGCATGAAAAATGATAAGAATTGTCCTCTGGACGCTATTAACATTAGCTACAATAAGTTCATTACATTCATGAACAACGATCCAATAATAAGTCTACATTTGCATATTACATATCTTACCAATATCAATACGATATTTTGCATCACATGATAATGTACCTTTTGTTTTACAGGGAACATCAAAATTGTTAGTTTTATGATCTCAATGGTGATTCAACGATTCAAATGGTGTCTGTGAAAAATGTTCACAACACCAACTGTTTTTCCTCGTTGCTTCTATACTACGGACAGCAAATTCTATTTTGACCTTTCTTTGTACCTTACAAATACGTACATTATCCAGATTTAAAGCGGAAGCATATTTTTATCAATGTATTTTGAATCAAACTTCATTATTAATTGCTTTACATTTGTATGTGAAAAAGTAATTTATAAAGAATATACAGTACAATGCTGAAAATTAATCCAATAAGTCTCGCACTTTTATTACACGGACCAAATTGCTTACCAGTATAATAACTCAATAAAATGAAGTGAAAGAAGCTAAACAGAACATCTTTAGCTTCCAAGAATCAGAAGTTAAATATTAATCAACATCTATGTCTCGATAATGGCCATGATAATTTATGTATTCAGTAAATATATGCAAATTTAATAAACAATTGCTTCAATTTGCGCATTTTTTGTCTACACATCTACTTCATTGAATAATTTTTAGGGTTCCAATTATTTTAATCAATTTCATCTTTCTTCAATTCTTGAATTTAGAGATATAGCCGAAGGATATTCCATTAAAATGAGATATGGCACCGACAGTGTTGTCAGCATAAGCTGCCTTTTCCCAAGGGTATTCCCTGAGGTAATGTCAGTTAAGATAAGGAAACTTTTTCATGTCAAGAGAGAGAGGGAATCGTATATTTTTCAAAACTGAAAATCACATATAGTAGACTGCAGCTGTACAATAGATGACAACCTATAATAATAATGATGCAATAAATTCACATATTAACACAATGCAATATGTGTCAATATGTTCAATACTTTCATGAATACTCGATTTACAGATGTATACATAAATCACTGAAAAAGATAGATAAAGCAAAAAGAAAAAGTAAGGAAAAGTACATGAAACACCGAAAATGAAATTAATTGACGGATAGCATTATATTTGAAAGGGCACAAACCCAAGGCAAAAAGGCACAAGATCGTCTAGCTGTTGAGGACGCAGAATCCCTAATTGACTGCTTCTGGGAAGTCTTTCAGAAATAATGTTATGAAGGGGAAGAGACATGTTACACTCACAACAATGTAAAAACTTGATTGCTTGCTCTTTTAAACGGCAATGAATTGGACAGAATGCTGTACAAGTACATCCGGCTCCACATATTAACCGATGGGCACGCTTTTGAAAGCATTCGAGCTCACATGCTAGCGTCTTTGATACCTTGTCATAGGCCGGAGAAGAATAATGTACATAAAACAGATGTTACAATACCATGGTAGACCATTTTTAACTCTCGGTTAGACAAAACATTTTTCAGACATCTAATTATATAAAGACGTTGAGAGGCACGTTTTATAATGTCACTAATTTGAAACTGCCATGACAAGGCTTCACAAAAAATAAAGCCCAGTACAAGAAGTTGAGACACTTTTCTGAACATGGAAGTGAACGAGCAAAATTTCCCCTTTGATTACTTTCAAATTTGATTACTTTATAAGAAGTTCTTGACTTTTGTTTACATTGAAACTATTTAATGCCTCGATTAAGCAAAGAACAGTCCCAATGTCTTGGAAGACTACCGTTATCTCACCGATCCCCAAAACTTCAAAGCCCGATATTTGAAAGTTAGACCAATTTCAGTTCTGTGCGTTCAAGCAAAGATATTCGAAAAGATCATTTTGAACAAGATGCGGTCGAATTTCGTAGAAAATTATGGAAGTCAGCATGGTTTCCGAAAAGGCCATTCTTCTACAACCGCTCTTGTACATATTCTGGATAATGCCTACCGTTTTTATGACGACCCTTCAACCTCCGGAGCCTCTACCATCTCGTTTGATATGTCATCGGCGTTTGATTCTGTCAGCCACTCACTTGTCCTTGAGAAGTTTGAGCAAATTGGCTTTGAAAAAGGATTCCTATGTTGCCTAAGAAGCTATTTCAATGGAAGAAGATGCATGGTGAAGATAGAAGGCAGCTATTCATGATGGGTGAAAGTTAAACGAGGCGTCCCCCAAGGTTCCGTGCTAGGACCTGCGATTTTTGCCATTTTTGTAGCTGACCTCAAATGCAAGCTTAGTTGCACCATTCAAGTCATGTATGCTGATGACATAACGTTAATCATGCCTCTGCACAACAACGATAAGGAGAATGAGATTGGCAAAGAAATAGCGAATGTAACTAATTGGTGTAAGAAAAACAACCTAAGTCTCAATGAAAAGAAGTCAAGTATACTGTTATGTCTGAAGAATGGTGAATTTCCTCAAAGCAGATACTCCATTCCTATCTCCAGAAAAGTGAAGATACTTGGTGTCACTATCAATTGCAATCTAGATTGGACTGATCACATAAAAGATGTTTCTATGCGTTGTCATCGTCGCCTGTACATCCTGCGGAAAATAAAGCGGCATACCTCCAAACAAAATCAGATTTTGATATACAATGCGTTAATACGCTCTGTGTTTGAATATGCCTGCCCTGTGTTTGTTTCACTGCCTAAGAAGTTAAAAGTCAAACTTGAAAAAATACAAAAACGCGCTTTCAATATTGTTGGATACAACGGCGGTGACAGTGTAAATTCCTTGACCTACAGGAGGGAAAGCATAAGTAAGAAGCTATACTAGAAAATCTCAGGCAATCGTCTGCATCTGCTGCACAAGCGTATTCCGAAACGACTGCAGTATTCAACACACTTCTTAGTGCAAAAATGCCATTACAAGAAGAGGCAATGTTCATTTATTCCCTTCGTGACAAATCTCGTGAATTCAGACATTGCAAAGGGGATCTTTTGAACGTAGACCTACTTTTTTATTTTTTCATTTTTATTTTTATTTTTTCATTTGCTTTTTATGAACAATGTCTTATCCAGAAATTTCTATGCACATGCTTTAACATCATTTCAATATGTAGATGTATGATGTTAAAGAAATGTAGATCAAATGTCTGTATGATTATCATTATCGAGAAATAGACACCATTATTATTATTATTGTTATTATTGAGTGTAAGTCCGACACTCGTGAATTGTTCCTCGAAAACAGATGATGAAATAGCACACTGAGAAACAGACTCAATTCGTTCGATGATAGTCAAATCATCAGCAAATTTCACACAATGAATATATTCTGAATGAATATTAATGATGGACATATAGAAGGCAAAGAAAAACGGACCAAGGAGTGACCCCTGGGAACTCCCGAAGTGACTCGCATCAACTACCCCAAACCTCCCTGAATTTTCACCATTGAGGTGAGGTACTGTAGAGCTTAAGTTTGGCTCTATTGCGTTTTCCGCAAAGGTTTGTGGAAGTTTTGGCTCGATGTGTTCTTTTTGTCGTGATGTTATATATTTTGGCTCTATAGTAAAAATCATTAACCATGGTTCAGCGCATCACCGCTAAAAATAGAAATTAAAGTATAAAATGGACACATCTGCTTGTCAAATTCCATCCACGCTGACTGATTTTCTGAAAGATCTTTCAATTGTCGTTCAGCAATGATACAATGCACCACAGACCGCAAAACTGATGAGACGAGGTCAAGTAGATGAAATGTATTATCACTGTCTCTACTTGTGGTGTCTTGTCATGATGAAATTCTTAAGCCTGTATTGTCTGCTTCACATTGTATTTAAGAGAGCGTCTGATGAGATTTTCTGATATCCCGTGCGCCTAATTGTATCATGTCGATATAACATTAATCATTTACGATAAGAAATCTGCAAAAATGCATGTCTACATTTATTCCATTTACATTGACAAAGAAAATCGAATTCACATTTAATATGCATTTATTGCTTCTGATGGAGTACCTACTCACTCCACCTGATAAATAAACCACCAGTTTTTGCAACCATCTATTCGCCAAAAATCTATTTACACCAGTACTAATGCCTTATTGGCATGAAAAATGATAAGAATTGTCCCTCTGGACGCTATTAACATTAGCCACAATAAGTTCATTACATTCATGAACAACGATCCAATAATAAGTCTACATTTGCATATTACATATCTTACCAATATCAATACGATATTTTGCAGTACATGATAATGTACCTTTTGTTTTACAGGGAACATCAAAATTGTTAGTTTTATGATCTCAATGGTGATTCAACGATTCAAATGG
Source organism: Prostheceraeus crozeri (assembly GCA_907163375.1). Classification (NCBI taxonomy): domain Eukaryota; kingdom Metazoa; phylum Platyhelminthes; order Polycladida; family Euryleptidae; genus Prostheceraeus; species Prostheceraeus crozeri. The sequence goes on along the minus strand of CAJQUW010004553.1, from coordinate 56,239 downwards.
TATGGTGTCTGTGAAAAATGTTCACAACATCAACTGTTTTTCCTCGTTGCTTCTATACTACGGACAGCAAATTCTATTTTGACCTTTCTTTGTACCTTACAAATACGCACATTATCCAGATTTAAAGCGGAAGCATATTTTTATCAATGTCTTTTGCATCAAACTTCATTATTAATTGCTTTACATTTGTATGTGAAATAGTAATTTATAAAGAATATACAGTACAATGCTGAAAATTAATCCAATAAGTCTCCCACTTTTATTACACGGACCAAATTGCTTACCAGTATAATAACTCAATAAAATGAAGTGAAAGAAGCTAAATAGAACATCTTTAGCTTCCAAGAATCAGAAGTTAAATATTGATCAACATCTATGTCTCGATAATGGCCATGATAATTGATGCATTTAATAAATATATGCAAATTTAATAAACAATTGCTTCAATTTGCGCATTTTTGTCTACACATCTACTTCATTGAATAATTTTTAGGGTTCCAATTATTTTAATCAATTTCATCTTTCTTCAATTCTTGAATTTAGAGATATAGCCGAAGGATATTCCATTAAAATGAGATATGGCACCGACAGTGTTGTCAGCATGAGCTGCCTTTTCCCAAGGGTATTCCCTGAGGTAATGTCAGTTAAGATAAGGACATTTTTTCATGTCAAGAGAGAGAGGGAATCGTATATTTTTCAAAACTGAAAATCACATATAGTAGACTGCAGCTGTACAATAGATGACAACCTACAATAATAACGATGCAATATATTCACATATTAACACAATGCAATATGTGTCAATATGTTCAATACTTTCATGAATACTCGATTTACAGATGTATACATAAATCACTGAAAAAGATAGATAAAGCAAAAAGAAAAAGTAAGGAAAAGTACATGAAACACTGAAAATGAAATTAATTGACGGATAGCATTATATTTGAAAGGGCACAAACCCAAGGCAAAAAGGCACAAGATCGTCTAGCTGTTGAGGACGCAGAATCCCTAATTGACTGCTTCTTGGAAGTCTTTCAGAAATAATGTTATGAAAGGGGAAGAGACATGTTACACTCACAACAATGTAAAAACTTGATTGCTTGCTCTTTTAAACGGCAATGAATTGGACAGAATGCTGTACAAGTACATCCGGCTCCACATATTAACCGATGGGCACGCTTTTGAAAGCATTCGAGCTCACATGCTAGCGTCTTTGATACCTTGTCATCGGCCGGAGAAGAATACATAAAAAGAGATGTTACAATACCATGATAGACCATTTTTAACTCTCGGTTAGACAAAACTTTTTTCAGACATCTAATTATTTAAAGACGTTGAGAGGCACGTTTTATAATGTCACTAATTTGAAACTGCCATGGCAAGGTTTCACAAAAAATAAAGCTTAGTACAAGAAGTTGAGACACTTTTCTGAACATAGAAGGAAACGAGCAAATTTTACCCTTTGATTACTTTCAAATTTGATTACTTTATAAGAAGTTCTTGACTTTTGTTTACATTGAAACTATTTAATGCCTCGATTAAGCAAAGAACAGTCCCAATGTCTTGGAAGACTACCGTTATCTCACCGATCCCCAAAACTTCAAAGCCCGATGTTCTGAAAGTTAGACCAATTTCAGTTCTGTGCGTTCAAGCAAAGATATTCGAAAAGATCATTTTGAACAAGATGCGGTCAAATTTCGTAGAAAATTATGGAAGTCAGCATGGTTTCCGAAAAGGCCATTCTTCTACAACCGCTCTTGTAGATATTCTGGATAATGCCTACCGTTTTTATGACGACCCTTCAACCTCGGGAGCATCTATCATCTCGTTTGATATGTCATCGGCGTTTGATTCTGTCAGCCACTCACTTGTCCTTGAGAAGTTTGAGCAAATTGGCTTTGAAAAAGGATTCCTATGTTGCCTAAGAAGCTATTTCAATGGAAGAAGATGCATGGTGAAGATAGAAGGCAGCTATTCATGATGGGTGAAAGTTAAACGAGGCGTCCCCCAAGGTTCCGTGCTAGGACCTGCGATTTTTGCTATTTTTGTAGCTGACCTCAAATGCAAGCTTAGTTGCACCATTCAGGTCATGTATGCTGATGACATAACGTTAATCATGCCTCTGCACAACAACGATAAGGAGAATGAGATTGGCAAAGAAATAGCGAATGTAACTAATTGGTGTAAGAAAAACAACCTAAGTCTCAATGAAAAGAAGTCAAGTATACTGTTATGTCTGAAGAATGGTGAATTTCCTCAAAGCAGATACTCCATTCCTATCTCCAGAAAAGTGAAGATACTTGGTGTCACTATCAATTGCAATCTAGATTGGACTGATCACATAAAAGATGTTTCTATGCGTTGTCATCGTCGCCTGTACATCTTGCGGAAAATAAAGCGGCATACCTCCAAACAAAATCAGATTTTGATATACAATGCGTTAATACGCTCTGTGTTTGAATATGCCTGCCCTGTGTTTGTTTCACTGCCTAAGAAGTTAAAAGTCAAACTTGAAAAAATACAAAAACGCGCTTTCAATATTGTTGGATACAACGGCGGTGACAGTGTAAATTCCTTGACCTACAGGAGGGAAAGCATAAGTAAGAAGCTATACTAGAAAATCTCAGGCAATCGTCTGCATCTGCTGCACAAGCGTATTCCGAAACGACTGCAATATTCAACACACTTCTTAGTGCAAAAATGCCATTACAAGAAGAGGCAATGTTCATTTATTCCCTTCGTGACAAATCTCGTGAATTCAGACATTGCAAAGGGGATCTTTTGAACGTAGACCTACTTTTTTATTTTTTCATTTGCTTTTTATGAACAATGTCTTATCCAGAAATTTCTATGCACATGCTTTAACATCATTTCAATATGTAGATGTATGATGTTAAAGAAATGTAGATCAAATGTCTGTATGATTATCATTATCGAGAAATAAACACCATTATTATTATTATTGTTATTATTGAGTGTAAGTCCGACACTCGTGAATTGTTCCTCGATAACAGATGATGAAATAGCACACTGAGAAACAGACTCAATTCTTTCGATGATACTCAAATCATCAGCAAATTTCACACAATGAATATATTCTGAATGAATATTAATGATGGACATATAGAAGGCGAAGAAAAACGGACCAAGGAGTGACCCCTGGGAACTCCCGAAGTGACTCGCATCAAACTACCCCAAACCTCCCTGAATTTTCACCATTGAGGTGAGGTACTGTAGAGCTTAAGTTTGGCTCTATTGCGTTTTCCGCAAAGGTTTGTGGAAGTTTTGGCCCGATGTGTTCTTTTTGTCGTGATGTTATATATTTTGGCTCTATAGTAAAAAATCCTTAACCATGGTTCAGCGCATCACCGCTAAAAATAGAAATTAAAGTATAAAATGGACACATCTGCTTATCAAATTCCATCCACGCTGACTGATTTTCTGAAAGATCTTTCAATTGTCGTTCAGCAATGATACAATGCACCACAGACCGCAAAACTGATGAGACGAGGTCAAGTAGATGAAATGTATTATCACTGTCTCTACTTGTGGTGTCTTGTCATGATGAAATTCTTAAGCCTGTATTGTCTGCTTCACATTGTATTTAAGAGAGCGTCTGATGAGATTTTCTGATATCCCGTGCGCCTAATTGTATCATGTCGATATAACATTAATCATTTACGATAAGAAATCTGCAAAAATGCATGTCTACATTTATTCCATTTACATTGACAAAGAAAATCGAATTCACATTTAATATGCATTTATTGCTTCTGATGGAGTACCTACTCACTCCACCTGATAAATAAACCACCAGTTTTTGCAACCATCTATTCGCCAAAATCTATTTACACCAGTACTAATGCCTTATTGGCATGAAAAATGATAAGAATTGTCCCTCTGGACGCTATTAACATTAGCCACAATAAGTTCATTACATTCATGAACAACGATCCAATAATAAGTCTACATTTGCATATTACATATCTTACCAATATCAATACGATATTTTGCAGTACATGATAATGTACCTTTTGTTTTACAGGGAACATCAAAATTTTTAGTTTTATGATCTCAATGGTGATTCAACGATTCAAATGGTATTCAAATGGTGTCTGTGAAAAATGTTCACAACATCAACTGTTTTTCCTCGTTGCTTCTATACTACGGACAGCAAATTCTATTTTGACCTTTCTTTGTACCTTACAAATACGCACATTATCCAGATTTAAAGCGGAAGCATATTTTTATCAATGTCTTTTGCATCAAACTTCATTATTAATTGCTTTACATTTGTATGTGAAATAGTAATTTATAAAGAATATACAGTACAATGCTGAAAATTAATCCAATAAGTCTCCCACTTTTATTACACGGACCAAATTGCTTACCAGTATAATAACTCAATAAAATGAAGTGAAAGAAGCTAAATAGAACATCTTTAGCTTCCAAGAATCAGAAGTTAAATATTGATCAACATCTATGTCTCGATAATGGCCATGATAATTGATGCATTTAATAAATATATGCAAATTTAATAAACAATTGCTTCAATTTGCGCATTTTTGTCTACACATCTACTTCATTGAATAATTTTTAGGGTTCCAATTATTTTAATCAATTTCATCTTTCTTCAATTCTTGAATTTAGAGATATAGCCGAAGGATATTCCATTAAAATGAGATATAGCACCGACAGTGTTGTCAGCATGAGCTGCCTTTTCCCAAGGGTATTCCTGAGGTAATGTCAGTTAAGATAAGGACATTTTTTCATGTCAAGAGAGAGAGGGAATCGTATATTTTTCAAAACTGAAAATCACATATAGTAGACTGCAGCTGTACAATAGATGACAACCTAGAATAATAACGATGCAATATATTCACATATTAACACAATGCAATATGTGTCAATATGTTCAATACATTCATGAATACTCGATTTACAGATGTATACATAAATCACTGAAAAAGATAGATAAAGCAAAAAGAAAAAGTAAGGAAAAGTACATGAAACACTGAAAATGAAATTAATTGACGGATAGCATTATATTTGAAAGGGCACAAACCCAAGGCAAAAAGGCACAAGATCGTCTAGCTGTTGAGGACGCAGAATCCCTAATTGACTGCTTCTGGGAAGTCTTTCAGAAATAATGTTATGAAGGGGAAGAGACATGTTACACTCACAGCAATGTAAAAACTTGATTGCTTGCTCTTTTAAACGGCAATGAATTGGACAGAATGCTGTACAAGTACATCCGGCTCCACATATTAACCGATGGGCACGCTTTTGAAAGCATTCGAGCTCACATGCTAGCGTCTTTGATACCTTGTCATAGGCCGGAGAAGAATACATAAATAGAGATGTTACAATACCATGGTAGACCATTTTTAACTCTCGGTTAGACAAAACTTTCTTTAGACATCTATTTATATAAAGACGTTGAGAGGCACGTTTTATAATGTCACTAATTTGAAACTGCCATGACAAGGTTTCACAAAAAATAAAGCTCAGTACAAGAAGTTGAGACACTTTTCTGAACATAGAAGGAAACGAGCAAATTTTACCCTTTGATTACTTTCAAATTTGATTACTTTATAAGAAGTTCTTGACTTTTGTTTACATTGAAACTATTTAATGCCTCGATTAAGCAAAGAACAGTCCCAATGTCTTGGAAGACTACCGTTATCTCACCGATCCCCAAAACTTCAAAGCCCGATGTTCTGAAAGTTAGACCAATTTCAGTTCTGTGCGTTCAAGCAAAGATATTCGAAAAGATCATTTTGAACAAGATGCGGTCAAATTTCGTAGAAAATTATGGAAGTCAGCATGGTTTCCGAAAAGGCCATTCTTCTACAACCGCTCTTGTAGATATTCTGGATAATGCCTACCGTTTTTATGACGACCCTTCAACCTCGGGAGCCTCTATCATCTCGTTTGATATGTCATCGGCGTTTGATTCCGTCAGCCACTCACTTGTCCTTGAGAAGTTTGAGCAAATTGGCTTTGAAAAAGGATTCCTATGTTGCCTAAGAAGCTATTTCAACGGAAGAAGATGCATGGTGAAGATAGAAGGCAGCTATTCATGATGGGTGAAAGTTAAACGAGGCGTCCCCCAAGGTTCCGTGCTAGGACCTGCGATTTTTGCTATTTTTGTAGCTGACCTCAAATGCAAGCTTAGTTGCACCATTCAGGTCATGTATGCTGATGACATAACGTTAATCATGCCTCTGCACAACAACGATAAGGAGAATGAGATTGGCAAAGAAATAGCGAATGTAACTAATTGGTGTAAGAAAAACAACCTAAGTCTCAATGAAAAGAAGTCAAGTATACTGTTATGTCTGAAGAATGGTGAATTTCCTCAAAGCAGATACTCCATTCCTATCTCCAGAAAAGTGAAGATACTTGGTGTCACTATCAATTGCAATCTAGATTGGACTGATCACATAAAAGATGTTTCTATGCGTTGTCATCGTCGCCTGTACATCTTGCGGAAAATAAAGCGGCATACCTCCAAACAAAATCAGATTTTGATATACAATGCGTTAATACGCTCTGTGTTTGAATATGCCTGCCCTGTGTTTGTTTCACTGCCTAAGAAGTTAAAAGTCAAACTTGAAAAAATACAAAAACGCGCTTTCAATATTGTTGGATACAACGGCGGTGACAGTGTAAATTCCTTGACCTACAGGAGGGAAAGCATAAGTAAGAAGCTATACTAGAAAATCTCAGGCAATCGTCTGCATCTGCTGCACAAGCGTATTCTGAAACGACTGCAGTATTCAACACACTTCTTAGTGCAAAAATGCCATTACAAGAAGATGCAATGTTCATTTATTCCCTTCGTGACAAATCTCGTGAATTCAGACATTGCAAAGGGGATCTTTTGAACGTAGACCTACTTTTTTATTTTTTCATTTGCTTTTTATGAACAATGTCTTATCCAGAAATTTCTATGCACATGCTTTAACATCATTTCAATATGTAGATGTATGATGTTAAAGAAATGTAGATCAAATGTCTGTATGATTATCATTATCGAGAAATAAACACCATTATTATTATTATTGTTATTATTGAGTGTAAGTCCGACACTCGTGAATTGTTCCTCGATAACAGATGATGAAATAGCACACTGAGAAACAGACTCAATTCTTTCGATGATACTCAAATCATCAGCAAATTTCACACAATGAATATATTCTGAATGAATATTAATGATGGACATATAGAAGGCGAAGAAAAACGGACCAAGGAGTGACCCCTGGGAACTCCCGAAGTGACTCGCATCAACTACCCCAAACCTCCCTGAATTTTCACCATTGAGGTGAGGTACTGTAGAGCTTAAGTTTGGCTCTATTGCGTTTTCCGCAAAGGTTTGTGGAAGTTTTGGCCCGATGTGTTCTTTTTGTCGTGATGTTATATATTTTGGCTCTATAGTAAAAAATCCTTAACCATGGTTCAGCGCATCACCGCTAAAAATAGAAATTAAAGTATAAAATGGACACATCTGCTTATCAAATTCCATCCACGCTGACTGATTTTCTGAAAGATCTTTCAATTGTCGTTCAGCAATGATACAATGCACCACAGACCGCAAAACTGAGCAGACGAGGTCAAGTAGATGAAATGTATTATCACTGTCTCTACTTGTGGTGTCTTGTCATGATGAAATTCTTAAGCCTGTATTGTCTGCTTCACATTGTATTTAAGAGAGCGTCTGATGAGATTTTCTGATATCCCGTGCGCCTAATTGTATCATGTCGATATAACATTAATCATTTACGATAAGAAATCTGCAAAAATGCATGTCTACATTTATTCCATTTACATTGACAAAGAAAATCGAATTCACATTTAATATGCATTTATTGCTTCTGATGGAGTACCTACTCACTCCACCTGATAAATAAACCACCAGTTTTTGCAACCATCTATTCGCCAAAATCTATTTACACCAGTACTAATGCCTTATTGGCATGAAAAATGATAAGAATTGTCCCTCTGGACGCTATTAACATTAGCCACAATAAGTTCATTACATTCATGAACAACGATCCAATAATAAGTCTACATTTGCATATTACATATCTTACCAATATCAATACGATATTTTGCAGTACATGATAATGTACCTTTTGTTTTACAGGGAACATCAAAATTTTTAGTTTTATGATCTCAATGGTGATTCAACGATTCAAATGGTATTCAAATGGTGTCTGTGAAAAATGTTCACAACACCAACTGTTTTTCCTCGTTGCTTCTATACTACGGACAGCAAATTCTATTTTGACCTTTCTTTGTACCTTACAAATACGCACATTGTCCAGATTTAAAGCGGAAGCATATTTTTATCAATGTATTTTGAATCAAACTTCATTATTAATTGCTTTACATTTGTATGTGAAAAAGTAATTTATAAAGAATATACAGTACAATGCTGAAAATTAATCCAATAAGTCTCCCACTTTTATTACACGGACCAAATTGCTTACCAGTATAATAACTCAATAAAATGAAGTGAAAGAAGCTAAACAGAACATCTTTAGCTTCCAAGAATCAGAAGTTAAATATTGATCAACATCTATGTCTCGATAATGTCCATGATAATTGATGCATTTAGTAAATATATGCAAATTTAATAAACAATTGCTTCAATTTGCGCATTTTTGTCTACACATCTATTTCATTGAATAATTTTTAGGGTTCCAATTATTTTAATCAATTTCATCTTTCTTCAATTCTTGAATTTAGAGATATAGCCGAAGGATATTCCATTAAAATGAGATATAGCACCGACAGTGTTGTCAGCATGAGCTGCCTTTTCCCAAGGGTATTCCCTGAGGTAATGTCAGTTAAGATAAGGACATTTTTTCATGTCAAGAGAGAGAGGGAATCGTATATTTTTCAAAACTGAAAATCACATATAGTAGACTGCAGCTGTACAATAGATGACAACCTATAATAATAACGATGCAATAAATTCACATATTAACACAATGCAATATGTGTCAATATGTTCAATACTTTCATGAATACTCGATTTACAGATGTATACATAAATCACTGAAAAAGATAGATAAAGCAAAAAGAAAAAGTAAGGAAAAGTACATGAAACACCGAAAATGAAATTAATTGACGGATAGCATTATATTTGAAAGGGCACAAACCCAAGGCAAAAAGGCACAAGATCGTCTAGCTGTTGAGGACGCAGAATCCCTAATTGACTGCTTCTGGGAAGTCTTTCAGAAATAATGTTATGAAGGGGAAGAGACATGTTACACTCACAACAATGTAAAAACTTGATTGCTTGCTCTTTTAAACGGCAATGAATTGGACAGAATGCTGTACAAGTACATCCGGCTCCACATATTAACCGATGGGCACGCTTTTGAAAGCATTCGAGCTCACATGCTAGCGTCTTTGATACCTTGTCATAGGCCGGAGAAGAATACATAAATAGAGATGTTACAATACCATGATAGACCATTTTTAACTCTCGGTTAGACAAAACTTTTTTTAGACATCTATTTATATAAAGACGTTGAGAAGCACGTTTTATAATGTCACTAATTTGAAACTGCCATGACAAGGTTTCACAAAAAATAAAGCTTAGTACAAGAAGTTGAGACACTTTTCTGAACATAGAAGGAAACGAGCAAATTTTACCCTTTGATTACTTTCAAATTTGATTACTTTATAAGAAGTTCTTGACTTTTGTTTACATTGAAACTATTTAATGCTTCGATTAAGCAAAGAACAGTCCCAATGTCTTGGAAGACTACCGTTATCTCACCGATCCCCAAAACTTCAAAGCCCGATGTTCTGAAAGTTAGACCAATTTCAGTTCTGTGCGTTCAAGCAAAGATATTCGAAAAGATCATTTTGAACAAGATGCGGTCAAATTTCGTAGAAAATTATGGAAGTCAGCATGGTTTCCGAAAAGGCCATTCTTCTACAACCGCTCTTGTACATATTCTGGATAATGCCTACCGTTTTTATGACGACCCTTCAACCTCGGGAGCCTCTATCATCTCGTTTGATATGTCATCGGCGTTTGATTCTGTCAGCCACTCACTTGTCCTTGAGAAGTTTGAGCAAATTGGCTTTGAAAAAGGATTCCTATGTTGCCTAAGAAGCTATTTCAATGGAAGAAGATGCATGGTGAAGATAGAAGGCAGCTATTCATGATGGGTGAAAGTTAAACGAGGCGTCCCCAAGGTTCCGTGCTAGGACCTGCGATTTTTGCTATTTTTGTAGCTGACCTCAAATGCAAGCTTAGTTGCACCATTCAGGTCATGTATGCTGATGACATAACGTTAATCATGCCTCTGCACAACAACGATAAGGAGAATGAGATTGGCAAAGAAATAGCGAATGTAACTAATTGGTGTAAGAAAAACAACCTAAGTCTCAATGAAAAGAAGTCAAGTATACTGTTATGTCTGAAGAATGGTGAATTTCCTCAAAGCAGATACTCCATTCCTATCTCCAGAAAAGTGAAGATACTTGGTGTCACTATCAATTGCAATCTAGATTGGACTGATCACATAAAAGATGTTTCTATGCGTTGTCATCGTCGCCTGTACATCTTGCGGAAAATAAAGCGGCATACCTCCAAACAAAATCAGATTTTGATATACAATGCGTTAATACGCTCTGTGTTTGAATATGCCTGCCCTGTGTTTGTTTCACTGCCTAAGAAGTTAAAAGTCAAACTTGAAAAAATACAAAAACGCGCTTTCAAAATTGTTGGATACAACGGCGGTGACAGTGTAAATTCCTTGACCTACAGGAGGGAAAGCATAAGTAAGAAGCTATACTAGAAAATCTCAGGCAATCGTCTGCATCTGCTGTACAAGCGTATTCCGAAACGAGTGCAGTATTCAACACACTTCTTAGTGCAAAAATGCCATTACAAGAAGAGGCAATGTTCATTTATTCCCTTCGTGACAAATCTCGTGAATTCAGACATTGCAAAGGGGATCTTTTGAACGTAGACCTACTTTTTTATTTTTTTATTTGCTTTTTATGAACAGTGTCTTATCCAGAAATTTCTATGCACATGCTTTAACATCATTTCAATATGTAGATGTATGATGTTAAAGAAATGTAGATCAAATGTCTGTATGATTATCATTATCGAGAAATAAACACCATTATTATTATTATTGTTATTATTGAGTGTAAGTCCGACACTCGTGAATTGTTCCTCGATAACAGATGATGAAATAGCACACTGAGAAACAGACTCAATTCTTTCGATGATACTCAAATCATCAGCAAATTTCACACAATGAATATATTCTGAATGAATATTAATGATGGACATATAGAAGGCGAAGAAAAACGGACCAAGGAGTGACCCCTGGGAACTCCCGAAGTGACTCGCATCAACTACCCCAAACCTCCCTGAATTTTCACCATTGAGGTGAGGTACTGTAGAGCTTAAGTTTGGCTCTATTGCGTTTTCCGCAAAGGTTTGTGGAAGTTTTGGCTCGATGTGTTCTTTTTGTCGTGATGTCATATATTTTGGCTCTATAGTAAAAAATCCTTAACCATGGCTCAGCGCATCACCGCTAAAAATAGAAATTGAAGTATAAAATGGACACATCTGCTTATCAAATTCCATCCACGCTGACTGATTTTCTGAAAGATCTTTCAATTGTCGTTCAGCAATGATACAATGCACCACAGACCGCAAAACTGATCAGACGAGGTCAAGTAGATGAAATGTATTATCACTGTCTCTACTTGTGGTGTCTTGTCATGATGAAATTCTTAAGCCTGTATTGTCTGCTTCACATTGTATTTAAGAGAGCGTCTGATGAGATTTTCTGATATCCCGTGCGCCTAATTGTATCATGTCGATATAACATTAATCATTTACGATAAGAAATCTGCGAAAATGCATGTCTACATTTATTCCATTTACATTGACAAAGAAAATCGAATTCACATTTAATATGCATTTATTGCTTCTGATGGAGTACCTACTCACTCCACCTGATAAATAAACCACCAGTTTTTGCAACCATCTATTCGCCAAAATCTATTTACACCAGTACTAATGCCTTATTGGCATGAAAAATGATAAGAATTGTCCCTCTGGACGCTATTAACATTAGCTACAATAAGTTCATTACATTCATGAACAACGATCCAATAATAAGTCTACATTTGCATATTACATATCTTACCAATATCAATACGATATTTTGCATCACCTTTTGTTTTACAGGGAATATCAAAATTGTTAGTTTTATGATCTCAATGGTGATTCAACGATTCAAATGGTGTCTGTGAAAAATGTTCACAACACCAACTGTTTTTCCTCGTTGCTTCTATACTACGGACAGCAAATTCTATTTTGACCTTTCTTTGTACCTTACAAATACGCACATTATCCAGATTTAAAGCGGAAGCATATTTTTATCAATGTCTTTTGCATCAAACTTCATTATTAATTGCTTTACATTTGTATGTGAAATAGTAATTTATAAAGAATATACAGTACAATGCTGAAAATTAATCCAATAAGTCTCCAACTTTTATTACACGGACCAAATTGCTTACCAGTATAATAACTCAATAAAAATGAAGTGAAAGAAGCTAAACAGAACATCTTTAGCTTCCAAGAATCAGAAGTGAAATATTGATCAACATCTATGTCTCGATAATGGCCATGATAATTGATGTATTTAGTAGATATATGCAAATTTAATAAAACAATTGCTTCAATTTGCGCATTTTTTGTCTACACATCTACTTCATTGAATAATTTTTAGGGTTCCAATTATTTTAATCAAGTTCATCTTTCTTCAATTCTTGAATTTAGAGATATAGCCGAAGGATATTCCATTAAAATGAGATATGGCACCGACAGTGTTGTCAGCATAAGGTGCCTTTTCCCAAGGGTATTCCCTGAGGTAATGTCAGTTAAGATAAGGACATTTTTTCATGTCAAGAGAGAGAGGGAATCGTATTTTTTTCAAAACTGAAAATCACATATAGCAGATTGCAGCTGTACAATAGATGACAACCTATAATAATAACGATGCAATAAATTCACATATTAACACGATGCAATATGTGTCAATATGTTCAATACTTTCATGAATACTCGATTTACAGATGTATACATAAATCACTGAAAAAGATAGATAAAGCAAAAAGAAAAAGTAAGGAAAAGTACATGAAACACCGAAAATGAAATTAATTGACGGATAGCATTATATTTGAAAGGGCACAAACCCAAAGCAAAAAGGCACAAGATCGTCTAGCTGTTGAGGACGCAGAATCCCTAATTGAATGCTTCTGGGAAGTCTTTCAGAAATAATGTTATGAAGGGGAAGAGACATGTTACACTCACAACAATGTAAAAACTTGATTGCTTGCTCTTTTAAACGGCAATGAATTGGACAGAATGCTGTACAAGTACATCCGGCTCCACATATTAACCGATGGGCACGCTTTTGAAAGCATTCGAGCTCACATACTAGCGTCTTTGATACCTTGTCATAGGCCGGAGAAGAATAATGTACATAAAAAGAGATGTTACAATACCATGGTAGACCATTTTTAACTCTCGGTTAGACAAAACATTTTTCAGACATCTAATTATATAAAGACGTTGAGAAGCACGTTTTATAATGTCACTAATTTGAAACTGCCATGACAAGGTTTCACAAAAAATAAAGCTTAGTACAAGAAGTTGAGACACTTTTCTAAACATAGAAGGGAACGAGCAAATTTTCCCCTTTGATTACTTTCAAATTTGATTACTTTATAAGAAGTTCTTGACTTTTGTTTACATTGAAACTATTTAATGCCTCGATTAAGCAAAGAACAGTCCCAATGTCTTGGAAGACTACCGTTATCTCACCGATCCCCAAAACTTCAAAGCCCGATATTTTGAAAGTTAGACCAATTTCAGTTCTGTGCGTTCAAGCAAAGATATTCGAAAAGATCATTTTGAACAAGATGCGGTCAAATTTCGTAGAAAATTATGGAAGTCAGCATGGTTTCCGAAAAGGCCATTCTTCTACAACCGCTCTTGTAGATATTCTGGATAATGCCTACCGTTTTTATGACGACCCTTCAACCTCCGGAGCCTCTATCATCTCGTTTGATATGTCATCGGCGTTTGATTCTGTCAGCCACTCACTTGTCCTTGAGAAGTTTGAGCAAATTGGGTTTGAAAAAGGATTTCTATGTTGCCTAAGAAGCTATTTCAACGGAAGAAGATGCATGGTGAAGATAGAAGGCAGCTATTCATGATGGGTGAAAGTTAAACGAGGCGTCCCCCAAGGTTCCGTGCTAGGACCTGCGATTTTTGCCATTTTTGTAGCTGACCTCAAATGCAAGCTTAGTTGCACCATTCAAGTCATGTATGCTGATGACATAACGTTAATCATGCCTCTGCACAACAACGATAAGGAGAATGAGATTGGCAAAGAAATAGCGAATGTAACTAATTGGTGTAAGAAAAACAACCTAAGTCTCAATGAAAAGAAGTCAAGTATACTGTTATGTCTGAAGAATGGTGAATTTCCTCAAAGCAGATACTCCATTCTATCTCCAGAAAAGTGAAGATACTTGGTGTCACTATCAATTGCAATCTAGATTGGACTGATCACATAAAAGATGTTTCTATGCGTTGTCATCGTCGCCTGTACATCTTGAGGAAAATAAAGCGGCATACCTCCAAACAAAATCAGATTTTGATATACAATGCGTTAATACGCTCTGTGTTTGAATATGCCTGCCCTGTGTTTGTTTCACTGCCTAAGAAGTTAATAGTCAAACTTGAAAAAATACAAAAACGCGCTTTCAATATTGTTGGATACAACGGCGGTGACAGTGTAAACTCCTTGACCTACAGGAGGGAAAGCATAAGTAAGAAGCTATACTAGAAAATCTCAGGCAATCGTCTGCATCTGCTGTACAAGCGTATTCCGAAACGAGTGCAGTATTCAACACACTTCTTAGTGCAAAATGCCATTACAAGAAGAGGCAATGTTCATTTATTCCCTTCGTGACAAATCTCGTGAATTCAGACATTGCAAAGGGGATCTTTTGAACGTAGACCTACTTTTTTATTTTTTTATTTGCTTTTTATGAACAGTGTCTTATCCAGAAATTTCTATGCACATGCTTTAACATCATTTCAATATGTAGATGTATGATGTTAAAGAAATGTAGATCAAATGTCTGTATGATTATCATTATCGAGAAATAAACACCATTATTATTATTATTGTTATTATTGAGTGTAAGTCGACACTCGTGAATTGTTCCTCGATAACAGATGATGAAATAGCACACTGAGAAACAGACTCAATTCTTTCGATGATACTCAAATCATCAGCAAATTTCACACAATGAATATATTCTGAATGAATATTAATGATGGGCATATAGAAGGCGAACAAAAACGGACCAAGGAGTGACCCCTGGGAACTCCCGAAGTGACTCGCATCAACTACCTCAAACCTCCCTGAATTTTCACCATTGAGGTGAGGTACTGTAGAGCTTAAGTTTGGCTCTATTGCGTTTTCCGCAAAGGTTTGTGGAAGTTTTGGCCCGATGTGTTCTTTTTGTCGTGATGTTATATATTTTGGCTCTATAGTAAAAAATCCTTAACCATGGTTCAGCGCATCACCGCTGAAAATAGAAATTGAAGTATAATGGACACATCTGCTTATCAGATTCCATCCACGCTGACTGATTTTCTGAAAGATCTTTCAATTGTCGTTCAGCAATGATACAATGCACCACAGACCGCAAAACTGATGAGACGAGGTCAAGTAGATGAAATGTATTATCACTGTCTCTACTTGTGGTGTCTTGTCATGATGAAATTCTTAAGCCTGTATTGTCTGCTTCACATTGTATTTAAGAGAGCGTCTGATGAGATTATCTGATATCCCGTGCGCCTAATTGTATCATGTCGATATAACATTAATCATTTACGATAAGAAATCTGCAAAAATGCATGTCTACATTTATTCCATTTACATTGACAAAGAAAATCGAATTCACATTTAATATGCATTTATTGCTTCTGATGGAGTACCTACTCACTCCACCTGATAAATAAACCACCAGTTTTTGCAACCATCTATTCGCCAAAATCTATTTACACCAGTACTAATGCCTTATTGGCATGAAAAATGATAAGAATTGTCCCTCTGGACGCTATTAACATTAGCCACAATAAGTTCATTACATTCATGAACAACGATCCAATAATAAGTCTACATTTGCATATTACATATCTTACCAATATCAATACGATATTTTGCATCACATATAATGTACCTTTTGTTTTACAGGGAATATCAAAATTGTTAGTTTTATGATCTCAATGGTGATTCAACGATTCAAATGGTGTCTGTGAAAAATGTTCACAACACCAACTGTTTTTCCTCGTTGCTTCTATACTACGGACAGCAAATTCTATTTTGACCTTTCTTTGTACCTTACAAATACGCACATTATCCAGATTTAAAGCGGAAGCATATTTTTATCAATGTATTTTGCATCAAACTTCATTATTAATTGCTTTACATTTGTATGTGAAAAGGTAATTTATAAAGAATATACAGTACAATGCTGAAAATTAATCCAATAAGTCTCCCACTTTTATTACACGGACCAAATTGCTTACCAGTATAATAACTCAATAAAATGAAGTGAAAGAAGCTAAATAGAACATCTTTAGCTTCCAAGAATCAGAAGTTAAATATTGATCAACATCTATATCTCGATAATGGCCATGATAATTAATGCATTTAATAAAGATATGCAAATTTAATAAACAATTGCTTCAATTTGCGCATTTTTTGTCTACACATCTACTTCATTGAATAATTTTTAGGGTTCCAATTATTTTAATCAATTTCATCTTTCTTCAATTCTTGAATTTAGAGATATAGCCGAAGGATATTCCATTAAAATGAGATATGGCACCGACAGTGTTGTCAGCATGAGCTGCCTTTTCCCAAGGGTATTCCCTGAGGTAATGTCAGTTAAGATAAGGACATTTTTTCATGTCAAGAGAGAGAGGGAATCGTATATTTTTCAAAACTGAAAATCACATATAGTAGATTGCAGCTGTACAATAGATGACAACCTATAATAATAACGATGCAATAAATTCACATATTAACACAATGCAATATGTGTCAATATGTTCAATACTTTCATGAATACTCGATTTACAGATGTATACATAAATCACTGAAAAAGATAGATAAAGCAAAAAGAAAAAGTAAGGAAAAGTACATGAAACACCGAAAATGAAATTAATTGACGGATAGCATTATATTTGAAAGGGCACAAACCCAAGGCAAAAAGGCACAAGATCGTCTAGCTGTTGAGGACGCAGAATCCCTAATTGACTGCTTCTGGGAAGTCTTTCAGAAATAATGTTATGAAGGGGAAGAGACATGTTACACTCACAACAATGTAAAAACTTGATTGCTTGCTCTTTTAAACGGCAATGAATTGGACAGAATGCTGTACAAGTACATCCGGCTCCACATATTAACCGATGGGCACGCTTTTGAAAGCATTCGAGCTCACATGCTAGCGTCTTTGATACCTTGTCATAGGCCGGAGAAGAATACATAAAACAGATGTTACAATAGCATGGTAGACCATTTTTAACTCTCGGTTAGACAAAACATTTTTCAGACATCTAATTATATAAAGACGTTGAGAAGCACGTTTTATAATGTCACTAATTTGAAACTGCCATGACAAGGTTTCACAAAAAATAAAGCTCAGTACAAGAAGTTGAGACACTTTTCTAAACATAGAAGGGAACGAGCAAATTTTCCCCTTTGATTACTTTCAAATTTGATTACTTTATAAGAAGTTCTTGACTTTTGTTTACATTGAAACTATTTAATGCCTCGATTAAGCAAAGAACAGTCCCAATGTCTTGGAAGACTACCGTTATCTCACCGATCCCCAAAACTTCAAAGCCCGATATTTTGAAAGTTAGACCAATTTCAGTTCTGTGCGTTCAAGCAAAGATATTCGAAAAGATCATTTTGAACAAGATGCGGTCAAATTTCGTAGAAAATTATGGAAGTCAGCATGGTTTCCGAAAAGGCCATTCTTCTACAACCGCTCTTGTAGATATTCTGGATAATGCCTACCGTTTTTATGACGACCCTTCAACCTCCGGAGCCTCTATCATCTCGTTTGATATGTCATCGGCGTTTGATTCTGTCAGCCACTCACTTGTCCTTGAGAAGTTTGAGCAAATTGGCTTTGAAAAAGGATTCCTATGTTGCCTAAGAAGCTATTTCAACGGAAGAAGATGCATGGTGAAGATAGAAGGCAGCTATTCATGATGGGTGAAAGTTAAACGAGGCGTCCCCCAAGGTTCCGTGCTAGGACCTGCGATTTTTGCCATTTTTGTAGCTGACCTCAAATGCAAGCTTAGTTGCACCATTCAGGTCATGTATGCTGATGACATAACGTTAATCATGCCTCTGCACAACAACGATAAGGAGAATGAGATTGGCAAAGAAATAGCGAATGTAACTAATTGGTGTAAGAAAAACAACCTAAGTCTCAATGAAAAGAAGTCAAGTATACTGTTATGTCTGAAGAATGGTGAATTTCCTCAAAGCAGATACTCCATTCCTATCTCCAGAAAAGTGAAGATACTTGGTGTCACTATCAATTGCAATCTAGATTGGACTGATCACATAAAAGATGTTTCTATGCGTTGTCATCGTCGCCTGTACATCTTGCGGAAAATAAAGCGGCATACCTCCAAACAAAATCAGATTTTGATATACAATGCGTTAATACGCTCTGTGTTTGAATATGCCTGCCCTGTGTTTGTTTCACTGCCTAAGAAGTTAAAAGTCAAACTTGAAAAAATACAAAAACGCGCTTTCAATATTGTTGGATACAACGGCGGTGACAGTGTAAACTCCTTGACCTACAGGAGGGAAAGCATAAGTAAGAAGCTATACTAGAAAATCTCAGGCAATCGTCTGCATCTGCTGCACAAGCGTATTCCGAAAGGACTGCAGTATTCAACACACTTCTTAGTGCAAAAATGCCATTACAAGAAGAGGCAATGTTCATTTATTCCCTTCGTGACAAATCTCGTGAATTCAGACATTGCAAAGGGGATCTTTCGAACGTAGACCTACTTTTTTATTTTTTCATTTGCTTTTTATGAACAATGTCTTATCCAGAAATTTCTATGCACATGCTTTAACATCATTTCAATATGTAGATGCATGATGTTAAAGAAATGTAGATCAAATGTCTGTATGATTATCATTATCGAGAAATAAACACCATTATTATTATTATTGTTATTATTGAGTGCAAGTCCGACACTCGTGAATTGTTCCTCGATAACAGATGATGAAATAGTACACTGAGAAACAGACTCAATTCTTTCGATGATAGTCAAATCATCAGCAAATTTCACACAATGAATATATTCTGAATGAACATTAATGATGGACATATAGAAGGCGAAGAAAAACGGACCAAGGAGTGACCCCTGGGAACTCCCGAAGTGACTCGCATCAACTACCCCAAACCTCCCTGAATTTTCACCATTGAGGTGAGGTACTGTAGAGCTTAAGTTTGGCTCTATTGCGTTTTCCGCAAAGGTTTGTGGAAGTTTTGGCCCGATGTGTTCTTTTTGTCGTGATGTTATATATTTTGGCTCTATAGTAAAAAATCATTAACCATGGTTCAGCGCATCACCGCTAAAAATAGAAATTAAAGTATAAAATGGACACATCTGCTTATCAGATTCCATCCACGCTGACTGATTTTCTGAAAGATCTTTCAATTGTCGTTCAGCAATGATACAATGCATCACAGACCGCAAAACTGATGAGACGAGGTCAAGTAGATGAAATGTATTATCACTGTCTCTACTTGTGGTGTCTTGTCATGATGAAATTCTTAAGCCTGTATTGTCTGCTTCACATTGTATTTAAGAGAGCGTCTGATGAGATTTTCTGATATCCCGTGCGCCTAATTGTATCATGTCGATATAACATTAATCATTTACGATAAGAAATCTGCGAAAATGCATGTCTACATTTATTCCATTTACATTGACAAAGAAAATCGAATTCACATTTAATATGCATTTATTGCTTCTGTTGGAATACCTACTCACTCCACCTGATAAATAAACCACCAGTTTTTGCAACCATCTATTCGCCAAAATCTATTTACACCAGTACTAATGCCTTATTGGCATGAAAAATGATAAGAATTGTCCCTCTGGACGCTATTAACATTAGCCACAATAAGTTCATTACATTCATGAACAACGATCCAATAATAAGTCTACATTTGCATATTACATATCTTACCAATATCAATACGATATTTTGCATCACATGATAATGTACCTTTTGTTTTACAGGGAACATCAAAATTGTTAGTTTTATGATCTCAATGGTGATTCAACGATTCAAATGGTGTCTGTGAAAAATGTTCACAACACCAACTGTTTTTCCTCGTTGCTTCTATACTACGGACAGCAAATTCTATTTTGACCTTTCTTTGTACCTTACAAATACGCACATTATCCAGATTTAAAGCGGAAGCATATTTTTATCAATGTATTTTGCATCAAACTTCATTATTAATTGCTTTACATTTGTATGTGAAAAAGTAATTTATAAAGAATATACAGTACAATGCTGAAAATTAATCCAATAAGTCTCGCACTTTTATTACACGGACCAAATTGCTTACCAGTATAATAACTCAATAAAATGAAGTGAAAGAAGCTAAATAGAACATCTTTAGCTTCCAAGAATCAGAAGTGAAATATTGATCAACATCTATGTCTCGATAATGGCCATGATAATTGATGTATTTAGTAAATATATGCAAATTTAACAAAACAATTGCTTCAATTTGCGCATTTTTTGTCTACACATCTACTTCATTGAATAATTTTTAGGGTTCCAATTATTTTAATCAATTTCATCTTTCTTCAATTCTTGAATTTAGAGATATAGCCGAAGGATATTCCATTAAAATGAGATATAGCACCGACAGTGTTGTCAGCATGAGCTGCCTTTTCCCAAGGGTATTCCCTGAGGTAATGTCAGTTAAGATAAGGACATTTTTTCATGTCAAGAGAGAGAGGGAATCGTATATTTTTCAAAACTGAAAATCACATATAGTAGATTGCAGCTGTACAATAGATGACAACCTATAATAATAACGATGCAATAAATTCACATATTAACACAATGCAATATGTGTCAATATGTTCAATACTTTCATGAATACTCGATTTACAGATGTATACATAAATCACTGAAAAAGATAGATAAAGCAAAAAGAAAAAGTAAGGAAAAGTACATGAAACACCGAAAATGAAATTAATTGACGGATAGCATTATATTTGAAAGGGCACAAACCCAAGGCAAAAAGGCACAAGATCGTCTAGCTGTTGAGGACGCAGAATCCCTAATTGACTGCTTCTGGGAAGTCTTTCAGAAATAATGTTATGAAGGGGAAGAGACATGTTACACTCACAACAATGTAAAAACTTGATTGCTTGCTCTTTTAAACGGCAATGAATTGGACAGAATGCTGTACAAGTACACCCGGCTCCACATATTAACCGATGGGCACGCTTTTGAAAGCATTCGAGCTCACATGCTAGCGTCTTTGATACCTTGTCATCGGCCGGAGAAGAATACATAAAAAGAGATGTTACAATACCATGATAGACCATTTTTAACTGTCGGTTAGACAAAACTTTTTTTAGACATCTATTTATATAAAGACGTTGAGAAGCACGTTTTATAATGTCACTAATTTGAAACTGCCATGACAAGGTTTCACAAAAAATAAAGCTTAGTACAAGAAGTTGAGACACTTTTCTGAACATAGAAGGAAACGAGCAAATTTTACCCTTTGATTACTTTCAAATTTGATTACTTTATAAGAAGTTCTTGACTTTTGTTTACATTGAAACTATTTAATGCCTCGATTAAGCAAAGAACAGTCCCAATGTCTTGGAAGACTACCGTTATCTCACCGATCCCCAAAACTTCAAAGCCCGATGTTCTGAAAGTTAGACCAATTTCAGTTCTGTGCGTTCAAGCAAAGATATTCGAAAAGATCATTTTGAACAAGATGCGGTCAAATTTCGTAGAAAATTATGGAAGTCAGCATGGTTTCCGAAAAGGCCATTCTTCTACAACCGCTCTTGTAGATATTCTGGATAATGCCTACCGTTTTTATGACGACCCTTCAACCTCCGGAGCCTCTATCATCTCGTTTGATATGTTATCGGCGTTTGATTCTGACAGCCACTCACTTGTCCTTGAGAAGTTTGGGCAAATTGGCTTTGAAAAAGGATTCTTATGTTGGCTAAGAAGCTATTTCAATGGAAGAAGATGCATGGTGAAGATAGAAGGCAGCTATTCATGATGGGTGAAAGTTAAACGAGGCGTCCCCCAAGGTTCCGTGGTAGGACCTGCGATTTTTGCCATTTTTGTAGCTGACCTCAAATGCAAGCTTAGTTGCACCATTCAGGTCGTGTATGCTGATGACATAACGTTAATCATGCCTCTGCACAACAACGATAAGGAGAATGAGATTGGCAAAGAAATAGCGAATGTAACTAATTGGTGTAAGAA
Organism: Prostheceraeus crozeri; assembly: GCA_907163375.1. Classification (NCBI taxonomy): domain Eukaryota; kingdom Metazoa; phylum Platyhelminthes; order Polycladida; family Euryleptidae; genus Prostheceraeus; species Prostheceraeus crozeri. The sequence continues at coordinate 33,566 of CAJQUW010004553.1, read as the reverse complement.
AAACAACCTAAGTCTCAATGAAAAGAAGTCAAGTATACTGTTATGTCTGAAGAATGGTGAATTTCCTCAAAGCAGATACTCCATTCCTATCTCCAGAAAAGTGAAGATACTTGGTGTCACTATCAATTGCAATCTAGATTGGACTGATCACATAAAAGATGTTTCTATGCGTTGTCATCGTCGCCTGTACATCTTGCGGAAAATAAAGCGGCATACCTCCAAACAAAATCAGATTTTGATATACAATGCGTTAATACGCTCTGTGTTTGAATATGCCTGCCCTGTGTTTGTTTCACTGCCTAAGAAGTTAAAAGTCAAACTTGAAAAAATACAAAAACGAGCTTTCAATATTGTTGGATACAACGGCGGTGACAGTGTAAACTCCTTGACCTACAGGAGGGAAAGCATAAGTAAGAAGCTATACAAGAAAATCTCAGGTAATCGTCTGCATCTGCTGTACAAGCGTATTCCGAAACGAGTGCAGTATTCAACACACTTCTTAGTGCAAAATACCATTACAAGAAGAGGCAATGTTCATTTATTCCCTTCGTGACAAATCTCGTGAATTCAGATATTGCAAAGGGGATCTTTCGAACGTAGACCTACTTTTTTATTTTTTTATTTTTTCATTTGCTTTTTATGAACAATGTCTTATCCAGAAATTTCTATGCACATGCTTTAACATCATTTCAATATGTAGATGTATGATGTTAAAGAAATGTAGATCAAATGTCTGTATGATTATCATTATCGAGAAATAAACACCATTATTATTATTATTGTTATTATTGAGTGTAAGTCCGACACTCGTGAATTGTTCCTCGATAACAGATGATGAAATAGCACACTGAGAAACAGACTCAATTCTTTCGATGATAGTCAAATCATCAGCAAATTTCACACAATGAATATATTCTGAATGAATATTAATGATGGACATATAGAAGGCGAAGAAAAACGGGCCAAGGAGTGACCCCTGGGAACTCCCGAAGTGACTCGCATCAACTACCCCAAACCTCCCTGAATTTTCACCATTGAGGTGAGGTACTGTAGAGCTTAAGTTTGGCTCTATTGCGTTTTCCGCAAAGGTTTGTGGAAGTTTTGGCCCGATGTGTTCTTTTTGTCGTGATGTTATATATTTTGGCTCTATAGTAAAAAATCATTAACCATGGTTCAGCGCATCACCGCTGAAAATAGAAATTGAAGTATAAAATGGACACATCTGCTTGTCAAATTCCATCCACGCTGACTGATTTTCTGAAAGATCTTTCAATTGTCGTTCAGCAATGATACAATGCACCACAGAGCGCAAAACTGATGAGACGAGGTCAAGTAGATGAAATGTATTATCACTGTCTCTACTTGTGGTGTCTTGTCATGATGAAATTCTTAAGCCTGTATTGTCTGCTTCACATTGTATTTAAGAGAGCGTCTGATGAGATTTTCTGATATCCCGTGCGCCTGTTTGTATCATGTCGATATAACATTAATCATTTACGATAAGAAATCTGCAAAAATGCATGTCTACATTTATTCCATTTACATTGACAAAGAAAATCGAATTCACATTTAATATGCATTTATTGCTTCTGATGGAGTACCTACTCACTCCACCTGATAAATAAACCACCAGTTTTTGCAACCATCTATTCGCCAAAATCTATTTACACCAGTACTAATGCCTTATTGGCATGAAAATGATAAGAATTGTCCCTCTGGACGCTATTAACATTAGCCACAATAAGTTCATTACATTCATGAACAACGATCCAATAATAAGTCTACATTTGCATATTACATATCTTACCAATATCAATACGATATTTTGCAGTACATGATAATGTACCTTTTGTTTTACAGGGAACATCAAAATTGTTAGTTTTATGATCTCAATGGTGATTCAACGATTCAAATGGTGTCTGTGAAAAATGCTCACAACACCAACTGTTTTTCCTCGTTGCTTCTATACTACGGACAGCAAATTCTATTTTGACCTTTCTTTGTACCTTACAAATACGCACATTATCCAGATTTAAAGCGGAAGCATATTTTTATCAATGTATTTTGCATCAAACTTCATTATTAATTGCTTTACATTTGTATGTGAAAAAGTAATTTATAAAGAATATACAGTACAATGCTGAAAATTAATCCAATAAGTCTCGCACTTTTATTACACGGACCAAATTGCTTACCAGTATAATAACTCAATAAAATGAAGTGAAAGAAGCTAAATAGAACATCTTTAGCTTCCAAGAATCAGAAGTGAAATATTGATCAACATCTATGTCTCGATAATGGCCATGATAATTGATGTATTTAGTAAATATATGCAAATTTAATAAAACAATTGCTTCAATTTGCGCATTTTTTGTCTACACATCTACTTCATTGAATAATTTTTAGGGTTCCAATTATTTTAATCAATTTCATCTTTCTTCAATTCTTGAATTTAGAGATATAGCCGAAGGATATTCCATTAAAATGAGATATAGCACCGACAGTGTTGTCAGCATGAGCTGCCTTTTCCCAAGGGTATTCCCTGAGGTAATGTCAGTTAAGATAAGGAAACTTTTTCATGTCAAGAGAGAGAGGGAATCGTATATTTTTCAAAACTGAAAATCACATATAGTAGATTGCAGCTGTACAATAGATGACAACCTATAATAATAACGATGCAATAAATTCACATATTAACACAATGCAATATGTGTCAATATGTTCAATACATTCATGAATACTCGATTTACAGATGTATACATAAATCACTGAAAAAGATAGATAAAGCAAAAAGAAAAAGTAAGGAAAAGTACATGAAACACCGAAAATGAAATTAATTGACGGATAGCATTATATTTGAAAGGGCACAAACCCAAGGCAAAAAGGCACAAGATCGTCTAGCTGTTGAGGACGCAGAATCCCTAATTGACTGCTTCTGGGAAGTCTTTCAGAAATAATGTTATGAAGGGGAAGAGACATGTTACACTCACAACAATGTAAAAACTTGATTGCTTGCTCTTTTAAACGGCAATGAATTGGACAGAATGCTGTACAAGTACATCCGGCTCCACATATTAACCGATGGGCACGCTTTTGAAAGCATTCGAGCTCACATGCTAGCGTCTTTGATACCTTGTCATAGGCCGGAGAAGAATACATAAAACAGATGTTACAATAGCATGGTAGACCATTTTTAACTCTCGGTTAGATAAAACATTTTTCAGACATCTAATTGTATAAAGACGTTGAGAAGCACGTTTTATAATGTCACTAATTTGAAACTGCCATGACAAGGTTTCACAAAAAATAAAGCTTAGTACAAGAAGTTGAGACACTTTTCTGAACATAGAAGGGAACGAGCAAATTTTCCCCTTTGATTACTTCATAAGAAGTTCTTGACTTTTGTTTACATTGAGTGTAAGTCCGACACTCGTGAATTGTTCCTCGATAACAGATGATGAAATAGCACACTGAGAAACAGACTCAATTCGTTCGATGATACTCAAATCATCAGCAAATTTCGCACAATGAATATATTCTGAATGAATATTAATGATGGACATATAGAAGGCGAACAAAAACGGACCAAGGAGTGACCCCTGGGAACTCCCGAAGTGACTCGCATCAACTACCCCAAATTTTCATCAGAATTTTCACCATTGAAAACCTACCACACAGATATGACTTCAGCCACAATAGAAAGCCGTGGTTGAAACCGGAGGTGTTTAAAAAATCTATGGAAATGCAGTCGATGGTAAATAGACTATGGTCGATGGAAAGTCGATGGAAATGAAGTCTGTCGTGGATCTTTGAAATATCCAAACCACTCGTACAGCTACGGTCTCTCTCTCTCTGATCTAAAAATGAGGTTGCAGCATTGTGGATATCCACTAGCGCACTGGAGGTGGCGCAAATGGTCTCTAAGCATGTTGATTCGCACCATACAATGAAGGCAACTTTTCTTTAATGCTCGACAACACAATGCGCTCAAATGTCTTTGCAAGTACCGAGGTCATTGATATCGGTCGGAAGTCACTCACGGTTAGGTGGGCTTTTTTGGGAATAGGATGTACAAAGGATATCTTGAAACACCCAGGGAAAGTTTCTGTGGATATTGAATGATTGAATATCAAAGACAGAGATTTACACAAGAAATCGGCACCAACTTTCAATAGTCTGGACGGGATCAGATCAGGACCGCAGCCCTTCCGGATGTCCAATCGAAGTAACTCTCGCAATACATCATCCGTCGATATTATAGTGTACAGAGTTCCTCTTGCGATTAGCGAGAGCCTACAATTCAACATTAGGAGACGAATTGTAATTCTTCTGAAACTCATGTGTGAACGCCGACAACATATTCTCATTAATGGAAAATTCAGATCTGATCTTCTGAAAAGGATTAAAAGCTGAAGAACCTCGTATTTCCTTCACCACCTTTCAAAGACCAAATACACTTTCTTTATGGTTATTCGCTCAGTTCTTCTTAGCCTTGATTAATTCACTCTTCACTTTGAATTAATAATGCCCATAGAGTGGCCAATCCTTCCTTCTGACTGCATCCCATCTCTTGTCGATTAAGAGTTTCAATAGAGGGGTGACCCATGCCTTATCCCGTGAGGTAATTATCACCATTTCACAAAGGATAGCATTCATACAGTAGTAAAAAGATTGAAAAAAAAACAATCACACATTTCATTGACAGACAGGTTATTATTTGTGACCTCAGGAAAACAGGTCAAGGATAGTCTGGTTATAAAGTCACGCAAATGAGACTCACGGAAATCCCAAACAGGAAAACTCATCGTTGAAAAACATCAAAATTGATAGTAGATTTTATGAAAGCTGAGCTATGGTCGGAATTACATACAGGTGAAACAAAATTCGTCAGTAATTCACAGAAGTCAATATCAACAAATATCTTGTGTAAAATAGAATTAGCACGCGTAGGAGTATTAACCTTGTTTTTTAAAGCCAAATCTTCCTCTGAAAGTGGAACAAGGAAAGTTATTAAAATCACCAGCTACAATTATGTTGAAAATAAGAGTTCGATGAAAGAAGAAGGTCAAATTCATCATTTACACAATTAATGATGTCTTTCATGATCCTTTCTACACAATCCTGATGGAATGTACATAGCACACCAAATGGCAGCTGCAATATCATAAACAAAACTTCGCAGGATGAAGGGAACTTATTTACAGGTTAATATAAAGTCGATTGAATCTGATCGTTCACCCACAGACATATACCTCCATCTTTGTGAATTAGACGATCTTGACGATAGAACTTGAAATGCGGAACGTGATTTTTCTATGCGTCAAATCGCATTAAATTGGCAAAAGGAAAACGATTTTTGGCAATAAAATGACACCACTTTCAATGGATTCAGGACAGTAGATTTTGTTCTTTTCTAATTTATTATCATAATCTTGTTGGACTGGAACTAAAAGTGGTGAAATTCTTGCAGTTACACCATTCAGTGAGGCCATCAGACACCTTCCATTGTTATGGACAACGCACCAATTCATGGAGGCGCCAAATGCCTGCCTATAGTCATTTTCTTGAATCCAATTGAAAATGCCTTCGGCGTCTTCAAGTTGAAGCTGCGATCCCTCTTACGGGAGAAGAACAACATCAACATGATTGCGAGTGTCCCAGTTGGATTGTCCACTGCAGAGCATCGAATTAGGGTGCTTCATGACTTAGCTACAGGAATTTTAGAAGATCAAGAGACTGTGTCCAGTAGCAATGTTGATGACATGTGCACACATGTGATGCGTTACATGCATCGATGTCTAGCACTGGCGGATATAATTGTGTAGCCTTATCAATAAATTGATTGGATTACATGTGTATTTTTGATTCAAATCCTCTGGTTTTTAAGTAAAGTGAATTTCACTGCAAAGGTTCATTTTGCTTGCCTTATTTGTGAATTTGATTGCGATAATGCAGAACTAAATACATTAGCCAAAATGATTGCACATACAGTCAAATAAAGCGATTCTGTTTGCCGTTCAAGCGAATTTGATTACAAAATTGAAGCATGAAATACATTGGCGAAATTGATTGCACTATCAATTGATATAGGCGAATATGTCTGCAAATTAGGTGAATTTGCTTGAAACAACTTGCATTAATGAATCTGCCTCCACTAAAGCGAACTTGTTTGCATTCTTCACGAATGTGGGTGGAAAAACCTGTAACAACAGTCGGCTTAAATAGCATAGCAGACGTTGAAAAGTCTACCATGATTTTAAGTCGATAGTTCATGGAAAGTGCCATTATTTTCATGTTGAAAATCGTTTTCTTTTTGCCAATTGAAGTGCGATTTGACACAAAGAAAGGGGCCAATGAATAAGTTCGGCTTAAATCAATATGTACATGTATGCAAATAACTCCTACAATACGTGAAAGTGATGTACACTTCGCTCTGTGCTACAGCTGAATAAAGATGGTGCAGTTGCAAAGCTGGCAACACTACTGACTTGACAATAGAGACGCTTCTTAAAATATCCTTCTTTTGAGGTAAGGTCATTTTATGAGGATTGACTTTTACTCCGGATTAAGTCACATCAAGAGAATCAAGAGAAAGCTTAATTTGACTATGAATAACTCTTCAGGAAACCTGTTCGTCCGAAGAGCACGTCAAAGCGTCATATTTTTGTCAAATTACTAAATTTGTCAAACTAAATTTGCTCTAAAAATAATTAACATGTGTGATGTCCTGGCATTTACTTTACTTTGACAGTCTGCTGACTTTTGATCTGTTTTAAGTTATGTTCTCGTTAAAAGAAAAATAACATTAAAAGAAAATTATTCCACTCCGGGGGCACTCCGGGAGCAGAACTGAGATAATATCCTTATTTTACCTTATAATTACTACTTTGTTTACGGGCATTAAAAGTGAAAATGAAAATATTGAAAAGTTTTCGTCTCAGCTTTCGCTAGCGAAAACAGCACTACTCAAGACTTATCTGGTGTTTTTGTATGTAGTTTGTTGATGCCACTGTCTCAAAGATGACATAGAAAACTCAACTTTCATGAAACCGGTCCTGATGTCTTTCAAGTCTTTTCTTTGCTTTACTTCGGTCATTTGAACCACTCATCCAATATTGCGTTTGTTAACCATCACTCCACCGAGAGGGGCGTTTGTCGCCCATCCCCTCGGCGAATTTTTTGAATTTCTTCTAAACCAAGCAAGACAACTGATTTCTAGTAAATTAACTTTTACGCATCGTGCAACTTTCGACCAAAGGAAATCAAATTTGGCACAATACTTTTGACGTAAGAGCTATTTAAAATTTGAATGAATTTGAATTCCAAAGAATATCTTGGTTGATGCGGTATATGTTCACTTCTAATGCAGATTGCGGCAGCAATTCTTGATGAAATAAGTTACATAAAGGATTCTTCCTATCAATATAAAGATATTCACAGATGCAAAGTTTTTGAATTTGAAATTGTCTGCTTATTATGTATACATGTTTGAAATTCAAATTTCAAATATGATTTTTTTATTATTTTTGTACTTTTTAGTTCCGCATCTGATCAGCAATATTGATAGTTTTGAGAATCACACTTTTAGCCTCACTGTCTCGATAAAAGTCATCGAACAGGGTTGTTTCTTCACCTGCGGAAACTAAATACTAAAATGTCCGAGTTGAACTAAAAGTTTGAATTATTTGACCTTTGACCTCATCTAATACAATGATGTCATCTCAGAGCGATTGATAATCATCGTTCTATTAACCACCTTAACCAAATCTTTCGATTAGTGTACGGTTTATTAGTTTTTGTTGTCATTTTTCATTTCAAAGAGTGATCTAATAGAAATTTGTTCCTTTTCAATGTTCATTCGAATGATGTATGGTTTGGCAACATTAGTGCAATAATTTGGGAGATCAGCAGGGTGGGGGCGAATTCACGTGTTCATTGTGAATTGTTAATAAAGAAAATATTTGCCGTCAGTCTTGATGTTGTGACTTACCATAGATAGAGGAACATAACAACATAGAAAATTAATCCCGCAGTGCTCAAGGGCACACTGCATGAACTGATATGGGTGACATCTCTGGATAAGCACAAGATGTCTTCGCAGTTCAAAAAGATGAAGTTCCACTGTTACAACACGAGCGCTTTCCAAACTATCTATCGTTATTTATTTAATCAATATTTAATCAAGAGAAAGTAGCAATTTGCAAAGTAAGAAATTAAAATAAATATTCAGACAAATAAAATAGTTAGGTGTGTACATTGGATTAATGATATAAGAAAAAGAGATATGCAAAAGAGAAATATTTGGTATGATTTGACCGACGATCTTCCATTTTGAAATAATTTCGTCGCATACATTTAAATGCAATGATCCTTGTTTAGTCAACTTTCAACTTATTGCTCATTGAGCAGCAAGTTTAACAACAGTTGTCGTTCGAACAGTAATTTGACACACGAAAGGTTTTGTACTTCCTTTTTGTGATTGGCGCTGTTTCGGGGATAGTTTGCAGGTGTCGTGGACATGAACGTGGTGGCCATCGGGCGATGGATATCGCTCTTTGCGCCCCCAATGGTTTGATGGCAGTTACCTTCTTCACTAACTCTTTCCCAAGATCGAGCAATGTTTGTTCAAGACCTTCTCCGGTGATTGCTGATGTTTCTGAATAAATCAAATTCAATTCACGCACGTATTCATCCACTTCTTCTTTTGATATTCCTCGATCGGTTTCTTCAAGCAGATCAACTTTGTTTCCTACTAAGCAGATGACATTGATGGAGTTTGGTAAAGAAGTCAATTTCTTTATCCATCGCTGAGCTGATTCGAAGGATGACCGTTGAGATATATCGAAGACAACTATTGCACCACTGGCGCCTCGATAATACATAGGCACTAGAGGACTGAAGCGTTCTTGGCCTGCAGTATCCCATATGTCGAATCGTAATCGTTGTCCGTCAATGGTTAAGGAATATTGGAAGTTTTCTGCTACTATCGTCGAATGAGGTAATTTCGGAACCAATCCCGAGCAAGCTCGAATTACCAGGGAGGTTTTCCCTACTGCAGAATGGCCAATCACAAGCAGTTTAAAGGTAGGGATTGGATTGAACGATCCTTGATAATGGTAGATATCTTTGGACGACTTGCAGTCAATGGACATATTGACTAGTCTCACAATGGCAAGTCACAAGCGCTGTGTCGTAAAAATTAGACTGCAAACCACGCAACGTTGCGAAATGCTTAACTGACAGACACTTGTGCAACTGAAATGTAGGGACACGTCTGGGTCTATGATGTGATAGGCTGAATGATAACAATGCACCATTCTTGAATATGCGTCTAGTCGTATTGTCTAGTCTCTGATGGAACAAATTGCTGCACCGACCTTCATGCTGCGATGATTTTCTATTCATTGCTGCCATTATTGGTCATCACAGAGGCAAGTCCAATGCAGTTCACAGACACGACGATGTCAATTTGGGTGACCAGATAATTACAGGAATTCGCAGCAGCTTTGATATGTAGTTGAAGTTTCTATTATTGAAAACGGATATCACTTTTAAGCCATGATGCCGAAATATGACTGACTGAGATCAACTTGCATACTACATTTCATTGCTGCAGCAACTTACCGAACATCACCGTCGAAGATGCACCCTACATTTATTTTTCACAGAGATAGATTCATTTGTATGTGGGTTAGTCTAGAGCGGACGTAATCCTTCCTCCTACTGGATTTACATGGACGACAATGCCACTTGTGACTGGAGTTGTGTAACTAATTCACTCAAAGCTCAAGCATACAAACTTTGAAGTGGCCAGCTTGCTCACCAGAATTGAATTCAATTGAAAATGTCTGGAGTCTACTGAAGCGCGGTGTGAGGCGATCAATTCCCCCTGCAGATGGTCTTTCTCGACTTGAAGCTTTGTTAAGGACAAAAAAGACAAATTATACGTGAAAAAGACACTCAAATCTTTTATTTTCAACACATTTTCAAGAACATGACCTTCCATTGAATACGGAAACGAAGTATTAGATATCCGTTTTAAGGAAAAATTCATGACAATTTCCACTTCCCACGCCGATTTAACAAATTTCTAACATTTTGTATATGCCTCTGCTTATAATAGCAAAAGCAGTCAATAATGCATTCATGTATAAACATCAGGATTGAAACCGGTTAGGAATTTTCTGACCCTACCCAACCGGTAACCGGCAGGACGAAGTCAGCCCAACCGGCCGGTTTACCGGATGGTTATAATCGTCTTTTGTCAATTTACACTTTGCCATTCAAACTGATGCGACAAAGGGTTTGAAGATCCTTGCCATCGACGTTTTTGAAATTTGTAATGTCAACACGTTTTTCAATAAGCTCTAAATTGCTTATTAAGCGAATATTGTTATCTCACATGTGTTTATTTAAAAAGTGAATTAGACCCATCCAGACGTTAGTCATTCAATGAAGAAGCAATGAATAACGGATGATGGTGGTGAACAGATAGACCATATGTGATTGACCGTAAACTACGTCTTTTTCTCGTGTAATTTTATAGAAAAAAATGTTATTCTTGTGTCAGGATGATCACTTAATTAGCTGTGGATCAGCTGAATGGGCTAACGTATAGCACCTTATCCTGCATGAATTTAGATGCGCAAGCATGTGAGTAGACAAGATGACGAAACATTAGAGTATTGATGATATTTTTAAATAAACTTAGTGCCGATCTTAAAAGAATGTCAAGGATTATCTATCGGGTACATTTTAAATAAGTTTAGTAAGCCAAAGATAAATTGTGTGCACTACAATTCTTGTCTGATCGATCAATCTCAGTAATTGCCGATTGATTGACTGACCGGTTTCGGGGCCGGTCGACCGATCGACTTACACCGACACAATCCAACCGGCAACCCAATCGTCGACTGGGCCGGTCAGCCGGCTTCGGTTGCAACTCTGGCGTGTATCGTTTTCGTGTCTCTAAATGCGAAGAAGTGAAAATATTTGTGCGAAAAGTTTCCCCCAGCTCGATATGAATAACGCAACGAAAGCGTGGTATTGGAACTTGTTTAGATATTCAGAAATAGAAATCCTAAGTTACAAATGTTTACAAATAATGAAACAGATCTCCTGTTAGTTGAACAAGAGGAAACATTTTGAGATCGAAGCTATCTCATTCAAAGACATATTCCCACAACAAAACCGGATGCACACATTTTAACATCCATGTTTTTATCAATTTTCTCTCTGAAATCGAAAGTTCAAAGCTTCCGATTCAGATGAGACTAACAATTTCAGCCGCGTCATAAGCAACCGTACTCTTATGTCTCCTGAGAATGTCCAATTTTGTAACTATGTGAACTAGACTGTAACGTGCAGATTCGGACAAATGATTTTCATATTTGGATTTTTCATCAAATTCAACCAATCTCATGCTGATCATTCTACGAACGCAGTCATCGGTTGCAATTGTTGAAGCGTTTCTATCGAAATAGTCAGATTACTTAATGTCCATTTCAAAGGGTGACAAGAGCAAGTAAAGATCACAAGAAAGAAATAAATCGATTTTGAATAACTAATTTATATACACGTACATATGTCAATTTCTATGGATGTTCTGTGGATTTTCTATGTCAATTATGAGTACTCTTGTCCTGCTTTAGTATTGACATAGACTTCTTAATATTAGTATCTGGAAACTTCTCCAGCTGTACACATGCGGGCATAGAAGTGGATAACAGCACACTAGAATGGAAGTTTGATATCTTGCCTATGTACAATGATGGCACATGGAAAAATCTATGGCTTGCAGATCAGATTCGATCTAAAACATTGCATCATAGTGAACCTATTTGCCAAGTTGGTTGTGGAAGTTGTTGACAGCAAATTACAGGATTTTGATGAAGAGAATTGCAAGTGAGATGGCGGCATTGTTTCATGTGAAATAGCTCACTATTCCATGGATTAATATACTGTGTCTATTTGTAGCAGTCACTGACAACAATTTTTCAATATTGGAATGCGAATTAAAAATTGGTTCACAGAGTCATAATTGAAAGTAGTTAGTGTACTGGTTGTGAGAACATCTGAAGAATTCACAGATAGAAAGTCTAATTATTGGATAATTTCTTCTTCAAGCGGCTAAGAAACCTGGCGCTTTTCTGGAATAAACACATTGAAAGTTTCTTTACCGACAATCATTTCTCAAATAAATGAAATGTCGCTGGAACTTTTCAATTAATCATTGAATGACACATGTGATATTTTGGAAGCTGACATTCGAATGCATGTAGAAATTTTGAAAATTATTCAAATTTAGTGAACAGGGGAACCCTTTAAAGTAAAATGAATGCTCTACGATTTCTTGGCCTCTGATTTCAAGCTGGAGTTATGCATGTTCTGTAAATCGACATTACAAGTTGCATAAGAGTCTGATTATACTATTGATAGATTATCTGAGCGATATTTCAAAATGATGAACGTACAGAACGCTTCAAAGGATTTCCGTCTTTGTCATCCTGTCGGCGCAGCATTTTGTAAATTCACTATTGCTTTTGAGTACATGGTCTTTGGACAAGGGCCAACAATCCAGATCAAGAATTGGCTTGATAAATATAATTGCCAATCAAAGAACATGGAAGCCAGATCGCACAAGTTGCATTTTGCCCCAACTAAGTTCCCCCGGCGTGTGCCATAATTTTCATGCAATTTCCATTCTAGGACTTTCTATGGTATTGTTAATTTCTATGCATGCGGGTATACATAGAAGGTGACTTACAAATTGACAGCTGATCTTTGATGTTGTCAAAATATTTGTGTTGTGCTCGGATGCCGGAATGGCTATAATAATATTAGACGTCCAAGAACATCATTCCACAAATTTCCGTTTAGAAGCACCAAAGTGTTGAAGTTATGGTTAAAGGATATTTTGAGACCCGACTTTATACCAACATAAAATTCGAATGCGTTCTCTGCATTTTCAGGATGAGTATGTGACAGACAGCATTGATTCAAATTCACGCCGAAAGCGTCAAAGAACATCAGCATCACTTTCTAAACGGTAAGAAAATTCTATTCCAATTGAAGAAGTTTTTCTGGAGATAATGTTTTACTTAAGGAAGACGCAGTACCGTCTGCCTTCTCAAGTATGCCGATAAACTTCTCTATTTCACAAGCCGAAGGGTGATCAACCATTGTTACATCTTTCGGTCGACAGCAAATGGAGAGTTGATGGTATCGGAAGCTAGAAGATGATCTTTGATCTACCGATATCGTGCGCAATATCGAACACTTGAAAGAGGAGCTCCAGAGCAAAAGCAACATTAACGTACCTTCAGGCTTTGATGTGACTATGAAGACAAAAGATGGTGTGACTACAATCTCTACATTTTGCTTCTCTATGAGATTGATGGATATTACATCAAGGTAACCGAGACTTTATAATTGTCTGTAGCAATTTGTGATGGTACTGTGTCACCTGCTCAATATGCAGATTTGTTGGATAGCACGACAGACAACCTTACTTTCACTGGAATCTTGAAGTTGATGTCGAGAGTGAAATCTTGGATCGAATAACGTTTTTCAGAAGGCATTCATCTCTCCTTAAATGTGCCGTGAATACGTTGATGGAGGCTCGGAATGATACAATTTCTGATGTGGATCATAAAGCCACTTTGACTTTTATCATCGAGCAACTGAAATTGATTTCTGTGTCGAAAGTTGGTCGACGATATTCCGCAGAATTGATTATTTTGAGTTATACCCTATTTGCACTAAGCTCAACTACATGCATGTGAAACTTAATGAAAATCGAATTGTGTTTTGACACTATCCATGCGTAAATTGCGAAATGTTGCAAGCATGATGAATTTGAATTCATCTATTGATGGCAATCGTATAACAGGATATTTGAAAATAAGATTTTCTGTTCTTTCACAATTTCTAGTCTTTGAGCCTTGGCTGATGATGAAAGTACGCATTCATCCTTGAAGGTACTTGATACACTTTCATCAAAAGTTAATGTTGAGCTTTTCCCCGACATTTCAGAGGACGAACTAAATGCAATTTTCTATGTATCAGGATATTTTGTGAAATCGTATGTAAAACTAAAGATGTGAGAATTATGTGACAGGATTTTGAAATTCGATAATTCGCCTCTTTGTGTAAATGAAGGAAAATTGGAAGATCCAACTACTATCTCCAACGAAAGTATTTTTCTCAATTTAATGGATTGAGGAAGTTTGTGCAAGCTCTCAGATAATACTTTTTCAATCAGTACTTTGTGTTATCAATTGTACACCTCATTGATCAGTACGGAAAGTCTGAAAGTGCTGTTCCTCTCGGGCGATCGCCAGTCACAAGTGTTTGCTTCCCTCCTTCGTGGTCTGGTTGTATCGGAACCCATAATAACGACTTGTGAAAATGGCCACGGTTTCATTATACCCATTATATGCTCAATGTTTAACGCAATCACCAAACATTTTGTGATAAGTGCGAGTCATCAAACAATACACAACAAAAAGAAATTAAGGAAATTCAAAAAATAGCTATTAATATGAATATGATGCAGGATTGTACTTTTTCATATTTAACCCGTTTTAATATCCTATGCAATAATGTGTTTGATAGTAATTATCGCTTTACGTGAATATCTCAAGTGCTCCAATTTAACTTATTCAAGCGTTGATTATAGAAAAACAGCATTTGACTAATAAAAAATAAAATGTATCTCATTATAATTTTGTTTACATCTATACCCCTCATGTGTACACCCTCAACAGAAGTTTCCTGTTCAGATAGGCCTACTAATATTAAGAAGTCTATGGTATAGACTAGATCTGTGAATAGATCTTTTCACTACTGATCAAGCTATAAGTTACTATTCAAATACTCTTGATAATCATAGACATGCCAATCACAATCTGTCCTTGATCATCATAGCACGTCGCAAATAAAATACTGTACACAACTCGTGCCAGGGACATCTACGATTAATATAAGATATGAAAGGGACGTCCAACTCTTGTGACATGAATTGGACTCTAGGTCAGGCACTTTGGAATGTGCCTGATAAATGACGGTAGTTTGTGCGTATCAGGATAAAACCGTGAAAACAATTCATTTTTAAATGTATTAATGATCTAATACGTGCATTTATACAAGGAATCTGTCGAAAGAGGATCGAGAAGGAGATGGAAAGGGACGGAACCGGTATCCCAAACTCTCACATCTAGAATATCCATCGTTTCTTTTTGGGTCTTTTCACTTCACTTGATTATTTTTTATTCTATTTCCACAAGCTATTTTTTGTTCCTTTTATTGTTTGATGTTAAATATAGAACTGCTTATATTGAAGAAGACTGTTGAAAATAGATTCAGAACCCAATCATGACAAGAGACTAAGTAATTGCAACTCTTACAACAATAAACAGCTGTCAATAGCAGGTGCAAAAATCAGCTGCCAGTGATATCAGTGATGATTTTATTTGATACTACAATCATTGCAGCAATAGCCATGCCGAATTCATTATTATATAAGTAAAAGCCATTATTGAAATGAAGAATCTACCGAGGATGTGTGAAACGAGCAAATGATAAATCATTGAAACATCAGCAATTGAAAATACAAGCATAACAAGTGAAAATGCTAAAGGTTAAGTAAGAATCGTTTGAAGATCCATTCCTTCGGAAGATCCTTTGTCAAGATTTTGATGGACAAGTGCAACCATGGTGTTGTCTTTCCACAGTGTGTCCCTCATCTTTATGGGTAGTTACCAATGTCATAATGTATTCATCTCACATTAGACGACTCATAAGAAGAGCATCACATGAAGGTGAAGCCTTCAAATTGTATTTAAAACTTCGAAGAACAAATAAAATGCGGTTGTGATGTCAGTGACTCATATGACATGCGAAGATCATGTTGAATGAAAGGAAAACCAGGCAGTTATGATTGATGACTTTCCACGATATTAAGGTCTTAGCATATTGGGGTATTCAGCAAAAGCATTATTAAAGATTCAATTTTATTACGAAATCCGCATAAATTTCGTCGGTGAATATGAAAACATTCGATCATCTCTGTGATAAAAATAGCCATCAATTCTCGTTCAATGAAAGTTGAATAATTCAAGGCCGGAAATAAATCAGACAGATTAGATCGCTTCATTGCTCTTGAATCCGTGAATAAAGTCCAGTGACACAAATGACTTTCTTTTTGCTGGGGAAGGCTTTAGATAAGATTATGGGAAAATTGATGAATATAGAAAGTCACAAATTATTTGAAATTAAACACCGATGATATACTTGTGGTTGTACACTGCACAGATTCATCCGACCATTTCCCTGCAAGATTGGGCCGGGTGTGTTAACTAGGATGTACAGCAGTCAACTCAGCAGGATTCTGATGCATTTTACAAAAATGAAGTGAATTTTTTAACAACTTGTTCCATGGTTTTATCCAGATACACACTATCGTCATTAATCAAGTCTAACAACATCACCGGCCTCCAGTCCAGTACATGGTATAGGAGTTGAGCGTCCCCTAGATATTTTATATTACTCATAGATATGTCCATGCTCGTGCATGAGATTGCTTCATCATAGCATTTGAACTCGTTAGATTTAATGGCTCTCACCATACGGGTTCTGGCACTTGAGATATCTAACTCGTGGAATGCTATGAAGAAGCAATCATTCTCTAGCATAGAAGTGGATAATAATACACTTTCTATGGACTTTCTATGGTATTGTTAATTTCTATGTTCTCTAGTTGCGTAAATAGCTATGATCGCAGTTCCACACAAACTCACGAAAGATGAGATTGATAAGATCTAGAATACTAATCTAAATATCAGAAATATATGATATATCTGCTGAATCAATCTATCTCATCCACTAGATGAGATTAACCATCATTGCATTCATCCATAATTTTATTTTTTTATGAATAAATAACTTAGAATATTCTCAAAGGTTATGCAAACGCCTTACAAAGCTATGTACAGGCGAGATAAAGAGAAAAAGCTACAAGAGCCAGGTATGCTTGTACTCTATAGAAGCTACAAAACAGAAGCGAAACTACTCATGGGATTGACCCGGCAAGAGTGCGAATGAGATCTTCGCATGCAACCAACTTGTTGTTACTGCCGGGTCAAGAAAAAGTTTTTCAGATAGCTTATCTGCGAGCTTTGAGAAGAAGTGATAAGCTTCTCTGCCATCGATCTTTGGGTTCGTGCAGAGACATGTTGATCTGGACAAGATGCAGAAAAGATGGATACTTTGCACTTGCTCCATAAATAACTATTAAAACAATACAAAATGGCCACTTATGGAATATGCATCACAGGATTATAAGGACATTATGCCTCAGCCACACTGAAAGCAAAGCAAACACGAGCGTCTCGAGCGAACGTATGTCCGCAAGCCATCAATTGCTCTGATTTGCTTTGCTCGCAGTGTGGCTGAGGCCTTAAGGAATGCGTTGTTTTACGTAGATTGAATGACACATCAAATAACCCATTTTGACGTTAATAGGATCATAGTATTCGGCTACAAAAACCTGGCACCAAGCTTATTCTGGAAATTTTTGGTAAATTTAATTCCGTTTCGTAGAGCGGAGAAGAGACAGTCTTTGTACCATAAATACCACTACTTGTATATGACATGATTTAAGTGACATTTTATCCTCTCTTCGGCAATCTTCTCTCTTGCAGTGCAACCACTTTGAGTGGGCAAGTCAACCATTTGATTACCTACAGTAATTCAATATTACAACTAAGATATGTAAAATGCAACATCATTTTGATAAGGTAATTGTTATAATAAAATCTCTTCTTTCAATATCTTCAAAAGCTGAGCATTTCAATCTGTATTTCACAGCTACAAAATGAACGATCGCTATTATCGCCTACTATAAATACGATTATAAAGTAGCTTTCACAGGCATTGTCTGAAGGCAAAACATTAATATTTCCAACGATTCACAGCATGAAACTATTCCTGTGAAAATTCCCTAAGACAGCTAATTGGAAATATATCAAAATGTTCGCAACAGGTTGAAACGTCATATTAAACTAACAGAAAAAAACTGCATGCAGAGCATGGCACATGTAATTCACAATATATCTAAATAGGTTCACTTGAACCTTACAACTTAACATAGTTTTGAAAAAGTTGACAAATTCTTTGCTTCATGTTTCATTCGTCATTATGATAGATCATTCCAACTATTCCTAACTTTCCTCAACACGCCAAGTTCAGTTAAGAGGTAAATGTCCTCGTTATGTACTGGTGCATGAAGTTTCGTCTATAGGAATTTCTATCCAATGAAACAGTTGATGCATACTCTCGTCGTTGTCTCTTAATATTTCAAAAATCTTCCGTTGAAATGCAATTGTAAATTTGTCAAATGACAGACAACAAGTAAACAACAGAATAAATGATTGATGGAACGAACCTACGTAATATAGATGAGTGAAACAGAATGACGATGCTTTCAAATGATAAAAGTGATTTACAGACGTCTTATCATGACATCACTGTTGGTGCAATTTTATTAGTAATTAACGATTGGAGATGCAACAATGGTGGGAAAATGTTTGCCATGTTTTCTCAGGAAAGATTTTATGCATGTTTGACTGATGTTTATTTTTATTCCACTTTCTAAGCCGACAACATGCAAAACCACATGGAATTGTACGTTAGCATTAAATGAGAGAAATTCATACATTAGCATGGGACAGTCATAAAATTGAAGCAGTGAAACCACCCTATGAGATCAGATATCTGTGTTATTATCCTCTCTACGTCTCGAGGGATGGCACTATAGTCTGGACTCTGAAAGAGGGTCTATTTGTCTCTTTTTCTATACTTTTACTCCATCTGATTACATCACATAATTAGATTGCTTAAACGTGTCACTTAGAAGTGCAAACTGATTCAAAACGATGGCACATCCAGGAACTTACTGAGTGGGCAAAAGGAAATTTGTAATGCCCTACAGAGATAGGAAAAATAGTCATGTGTCGCTTGCGGATTGCTGTGAATTCCTTCAAAATGATCCGATCGCCACGATTCCTTCAGATTCAAAAATTTCAGATCATTGCGCAAAAGTTTCCTCGATAATGCCGGTCCTTCCGATCATTAATGGAAAAAGCAGGCGCATCAAAAAACGTTCACAAACTTATCTGTGGAGCTTGATATCGTCTGAGTCCCTTTTCTGTGTGATAACAGTTACTGAAACTTTGCACAATTTGGCGTGTTTAAGACTGTTCATTGTTCTATTGCCATGGTATTATGTCAGCAGATTGTGCCATTTCATTATAGCTACATATTCCAATGCTTCCTTTCTAATCAAACAGAAGAGACGACCTGTGTGATGCTGTGGATGAACACTTTCATGGATGCCATTTGATGAGTCATGAATTAATCTTACTCAACCAACCCAGTGTTTCTGTTTAGTATATTTAACTCGCAACCGGTTTATACTCATAGCTGATGGAATATGACAAGAGTGCGTGGACCAGCAATTCACATACCACGGCGCAGCATTCCTGCTCAGAATTGAAGCATTTTTACATAAATTAATTGACTTATTTTGTATAAAAAATGGAATTTATTTTTGCAGTAGATTTAAGATGATTTTTTTCAGCCGTCTAAACACAAAACAAGGCTTCAGCTCTGCCCTGGATTTAATTCGGGTATCGTAGATTTTTTTCTCGAGCCGTGCGTAGACATAGCAAGGTACAGCTGACGCAGTACGGCCTCCGGAGTTATGTACATGTACTTTCGCTCTTCTAGTCAAAGCCATTGAGTTTATCGCTCACGAAACGCCAATCCGAACAGGCTGATTTTCTTTCATTCCGTCTAAACCTGAAAATAAAATGCGATGCATTCAACTCATTCATTTTCAATTTGCACTAAGAATAAAGCTTAGTTTACATTCATTCATAATTCGTGCGTGAATGTTGAATATCTGTGTCATTTCCGCTCTTATTTCTTATTAAAACAAAAATTCATTGTTTTCAGATTGAAACAATAAATGACAGAGGCTCACAACATGAGCGAATGGATTTTTCCATTAGTATGTTTACTTCTTGAAAGTACTGTCTCTGACAGCATTTGAAAAACAATTCATTTCTCTTTGACTTGAGAAGAAAAAGGACTTGAAAAGATGCCTTCACATAATTGCTCTGACAAATACAAGCAAAGTTCATCGTATATGAACTGTGGCTTCAATTTTCATTTAAAGAAAATTTCTTATCTCCTGCGTTCTCCATTTTCATATCGAGGGCCTATTGAGTTTCTCTTTCCTCACTTTAATTTTCCGTTGCTATGACAACACACCTGAATTTACAAGAGATAAAATTTGACCGTTGAGATTCATCCAGCATGTTGTCGCTCCTCCTGGAGATCAGAGATTTTTATAATTAGTGAAAACAATTGGCATACTCCGTACAATCTCATGCTCTTTAATTCTCAACGCGCTTCTCGGCATCATCCCCATGACTTGCCTTTTTTCCGTTCAATTCGGGTAAAGTTTCGTCTCCAAATATGCACCGACGATGAGAAATTTTGAGACTAGCATAGATTTTCCATCGTGGGAGATGTACCTTTCATGTTTGCCGTTCGAAAGAGCGATTGATCAACTTGTCAAAGAGGTGATAGAGCATTGATAATTAAAGTTTAGACTTTGAAATAAAAATCAGAATGAAGTTAGAACGCATCTTCATACGAGTTCAGGACATTCTCAAAGTCGCTAGAATTGTGTTATCGAGAAGATACAGACTTGGACTTTGTGAAACTGAAACCAGAGAAGATAAAAGTGTCTCGTCTGCACTTATTAATTCACTCTTCATCCAATATAATCAATTCTCGTCAATGACAGCAAAACCTCTAGAATGGAAGCAAAGCTTCATGCAGTACACAATAGTGGTACAAAAATCTCACGCATTTTCATTTAGTTACACTTGTCAACCGCTGAACCGGTCACAGTCATGTTCTATTCTAGGCTTTTCATTGGTGATCCATGACCCAACTTAGCTCCCCAGGATGTACCGCGACCTTGAGTTGATTCAATTTTCATTCTAGACAACTTCAGATAAACAATCTATTTCTATGGTGTAAACGCATTTGCCAAGTTCTGACGCAGTGATCTAACTTTGGAATTTGTTTTATGCGATAGCTATTGTGCGTCAGAAGCAAATGTGATTATAGTCCACTGAGGAACAAGCATTATCCTTTTCAATGATGTCTGAAAATATTTATGATGGCCACAGAATTAGATTGTTTAACCGTATCACTTTGCTAAAAGTGCAAACTGATTCAAAACGATGGCACATGCAGGAGCTTACTAAGTGGGCAAAAAGAAATATTTAAGGCATTACAGAGATAGGAAAAATAGTCGTGCGTCGCTTGCGGAATGCTGTGAATTTCTTCAGATTCGAAAAATTTAGATCATTGCGCTAAAGTTTTCTTGATAAGGTTGGGCAGGGAATCCTAGTTGGTCGCTGCGCTCCTCAGGAAGTGACACCCTTGCAGATTCTGACAAGAGCTTTACATACACGGGCCACTGTTGGCGCATGTATAGTTATTCATCTCAGTTTATTTTCGTTTCTCCCTAAGGAGAAATCTCCTGCCACCTAAGGAGAAATCTCCTGCCAAAGAGTATCCGTCTTTCCTACTTGGTCTTGATATCTGTACATAGGTTGTTTAATAGATGATATCGATTACTTGCACTGTCGGTTCCTAATTCATTGCTTCTGCGATGTTAAGTCATTCTTCCCATTTTCGGCAATTCGGTGTGCATCTATTTCTCGTAGAATTTGCTCCATGCCTTACAAGTGCAGTGTAACTGGCTGTCGAACTAACTAGAAAAAACAACTCATCCGACGATAAAATCGCCTTATACAAATTCCCAAATCCTGATTCTGATCAAGAACGGCTGCAAAAATGGATCCGCAAAATTCCCCGATCGTGGTCCGATCAAGACATCAGCGGTTTGAACAGATCTGGCAGCAGCTATCGTGTGTGCGCACTTCACTTTGATTTTACGTGTATTATTTCAGAATCTAATGATACAAACTCAACGCGAAAGAAAAAGAGAGCCTCATCATCTAACCCTCTGTCTCTGAAAAAGCTTTCGGCCTCGGCGATTCCGACGATATTTCCGAATCTTCCGTCGTATTTGAGTGAATCCGAGATGCCTACGAGGGGTACTTCGAGTTCGATGTCGTCTCACCTTGCTGCTGAACAAAACATTTTGGATACTTCGGTGAATTATTTTTTTGATAAAGATAAAATAGCATCGATAGCCGATATGAAAGAATATGTTCTTCCAAATCATTTGAGTCACTATGTGAAAGTAATGAAGGATGATAATTGCTATTTTCATGACATTGCAATTTCTTCTGATGGTATACCTCAAATTGTGAAATCTCTCTGCATTGGTATGGATCTTAATGTGTCAGCTGTGTATGACGGTGTCATTCAACCATCCATTACGGAAGTTATTATTCGTTTATCGAAATTGGACTCTTTTAATCAGTTGGAGAATCTTCTTTCACGGTTGAAGAATGTGCAGGGTGACCTTGAACATGATTATCAACATCACATAATAAAAGTGATCCCTCACATAGATCAAGCCATATATGCTGCCGAACAGAGTGATAATGAGAAAGTTTATTCCAAACTCAGTTTCCTTTTGGGACAATTTCACCTCATTACTATGAGAAAGCCGAATTACTCCTCAGAACTCCTATCCTTATCTTACCTCCTATTCAACCATAGTGCAAGTGCGTATCGATTTGTACAAGATAGTGATTGTTTGACTCTTCCATCTGCACGACATCTTCAAAGATTATCGTCGAATATGAGTGCAAGTATGTGTGATGATTCCCTTATTTCATACTTGAAATTGAAAAGTGACCAGCTTACCACGAAAGAAAAGTTAGTAATCGTTAACATTGACGAAATTCACTCCTCAAAGAAACTTGAGTTCAGTGGTGGCCAATGCTTTGGAATTGAATGTCACTCCAATGCCATTGCCAGAACAGTTTGTACTGTTTTGATTAAGTCAATCTGTACAAAGTATCAGGAGGTTATCATGATGGAGCCATCTCAAAAATTAGACACAAGCAAACTACATAATCTATTAATGAAATCGCTCAGACTTCTACACAACTGCGGCTTTATACAGTGCGTTCATAAAGTCACTGTGCACCTCTTCTAACTTCGAATGCATGATGTGGTTCTCCACGTACCCGGACAGACCGTTGAGAGAATCGAAAATTTCTTCGGGTACTCATAATGAGATATAATTTTTTCCAGAATTTTCGCCTTCCGGCTTTGTCAATGGAACCGGCTTCTAACTTCGTTTTGCCAAAGAAAACAGTCGTAATCTTACAATTGTAGATATCTATCACATGCACAGAGTCACTGGCTCGTTTGGGAAGCGCAATTGAGTAGCTTGCGACATTCAACATGATCTAGAATTTGAATTTAACTTCACATTTGTCAGCTACTAACTCGGTGAAGATCAGTACGTTGCATTTCGAAGCTAAGCATGGTATGCTGTCAATGCGAGAGAAGAACTTCTTGGTCGAAAATGTTTTTCGCGCCAATGGGGAATATAATAATGAAGTGAAGAAGGGGTTTTTAGAAAGACTTCCTACATCTGATTTGCCTCATCGAAATGTTGATTGGAGTCCAATCAGTGAGTTCAGAAAAGCTGACTCGGTGCACGATCCATCACGCTCAGATCGACCATTAGGCCCTAATCTTAAGTGATAAAAAAAGTTATTCCTGAAAATGTTATTTCTGAAGCTATGACTCATTGCCCAAACAAGTCGATGCGCCGCTTATCCCAAGAAGTGGGTCTATCTCTCGGGGCGGCTCATCCTGCTGTAAGAGAGAACATAGGCCTATATCCGTACCGCATCTCTGGCCAACATGAATTGAATGATGCCGATCATGACAAGCGTTTGTAATTCAAGTGCTGTGTTTGGTTCAAGGAAAATCTAAATGTAAAGAATGTTCTCGATAAGACTTTCTTTTCTGATATTGCTTGGTTTCATCTATCAAGGCATATCAGTAGCCAGAGTTCCCGCATATGGTCTAGTGATCACACAGAAGTCGAAGTTTCTACAAGATAAACTCCACTTTTTATAGTGCCGTGGCAAATTCTAAGCGGCAAAGTATTGCGCATGCATTGATTCATTAGGTGCACAGTGACTTTATGAACGCACTGTACCAGTTGTTATTTCAGTTGACAACCATCCTGTTAACAGAAGCTTATTTGAAACAGTTTTGTGTGATGGTGAGTTAAAAACGCACATTGTTAATCCCGTCAATGGTGAGAAACTGTTTCTTCTTTTTGATCCCGTTCATAATTTCAAAAACATTTACAACAATTGGTGTACTAGAGGTGTTTTCAAATTTCCTGATATGCATGACAACTCGAAGTTTCACACAGCCGATTTTTCAGACCTTATTGACCTCTACACTACTGAAGTCGGTAATCCTTCTGACTTGATATTGTTTTGTTATAAATCTTAAGAACTTTATAAAGGAAAAGGAGGAAATAAGCAAAATACACAGAAAAATTAGTGGTCTGATTCCCATTCAGTTGTAGTTATATCTACATGTATCATGCTTTCCTTAACTGTGATATCTTATTGTCATATTTTGAGTTATCTGAACACATTTCACTAAATTAAAAAGTTGGTGTTATAATAATATAAACAATCGGATACGCAGAGTTTAACTAGGTATAAGGGAAACCTAAATTCACGTCTCTTTCGTGTGCTGACTGAGGGAATGACAGAGAGGAAAATACAGGGAAACTGGCCCGCGTGTGTAAACGGCTGTCAGGCATGTCACTTCCTGAGGAGCGCAGCGACCAACTAGGATTCCCTGGGTTGGGCCTTCCGATCATTATTAAAAAAGATATCAGGCTCGCGAAAAGAACATTCACAAACTTCTCTGTACAACTTGATATCGTCTGTGTCTCTTCCCTGTGTGATCCGGTTGATAGCAGTCACTGAAACTTTGCACAATTTGGCGTGTTTAATGTTGAACTGGTTGCTCATTGTTTGATTGCTACGATATTATGTCAGCAGATTGTGCCATCAGATATCTATGCTATTGTGCTCTCTTGTTTAGAGAGGACAATAGTTAATTAGGATGGTACCAGTCTGGACTATGACAGCGGGTCCAGCTCAGGACTTTTCTGTCCTTCATTTGAGATAACTTCTGATGTAAATGACGTATAGCCTACATTTTTCATGCAGAATAAGAACCAAATGGATTCCAGTTATCTGTTCGAAAATAAATGAAATTGTACCGTTAACAAAGTCTGCAGACGGCATGAAAGAAAAACCATATAAATTGAGCATGTGACCGCAGATATATGATTCTTGTTTCCTTTTGTTGCGTGATTGATCTTCATAATCCATTGTAAACGATCGTGAGCAGAGTGATATTCCAGCATGCATCCAGACGATTCTACAGGCGATTTTTTTTGATTTCATCTTCATTGGTCGGCCGTGTTATTAATTTTCATAAATGGATAATCGTTTCGAATGAGTTATCTTTCATGCATAGAAATTGACAACAATAAAACCTCTAGAATGGAAATTAAGCTTCATGTAATGCACAATAACGGCACATAAATCGCACGCATTTTCACTTAGATGCACCTGCCAACGTCTGTATCATTGGGTTAGAATTAGTCACATGAGTAAATCGAAGCTTTTAATTGGTTCTTCATGCCCCAACTTAGTTCCCTCGGATGTGCCGCGACCTTGAGTCAATTTCCATTCTAGCGAACTTCAGATAAACAGTTTATTTCTATGCTTTCATGCTATCAAGACACCGGTGTTATAGTTCTCTCTCTCCCTCTATTTGAATTTCCTACCGGAAACTAAAACCATGGTTAGAGTTTCCGTTTTAACAATAAGATGCAACAATAATCTATTGTTGCACCCTCGAGTTTACAGCATGTTTCTTGCACATCCTAGTGGTTTAATGAGATAGTTATTTGACCCAGAAAATGAAACCCAGGTTAGATTTTCCGATCGGAAAGTGTAACCCAGGGAAACTGTATACCGTAACACCGGTCTGATTCTATAAGAAATCCAATTGTTTACCAGCTTATCAAGAATTTTCTGTTCTATTCGGTAGACTTTTCCTGTCCAATCGTCAACAATTATCACTGCAGGTACAATTCATCGATGCGATGATATAACGTCAATGAGAGATATTGCATATTGTTGTTGCATGCGTCCAATGTAAGTAAATATTAAATATTGAAAGTTTTCCTTCTGATGGATCCACAGACAGAATTGCAAAATATAAACATTAAATGACACATTCACAAATAACTGCTTTCAATTCATTTTTGTCTCCGTTATGAATACATGTATGAAATATTTCATGTCCGCTCTAGATAACATGGATATCTAACATTCGATCTCTATGAGTCAAACAGAAGAAGAGACGACCTGTCTAATTCTGTGATGATGGCTGTTAATTCGTTGAGGGCAGTAGTGATCTTTTTGACCTCTTTCCAATGGCGGCTGCATTCTATTTGGTCATTTTGACTGAAATTCTTTTGACATCAAGAGGAAATTCCGAGTGTTGTCAAAGAGTGCGCGTTGTTATGTCGCTGTTACCGAATGGACGAAAAAAATTTCGATCTCTTTTCCTATTTGCATTTACGGCACTACTGCAGTTTAGTGCACCCTCTATGAAAGAGACGGAAACGCGCCTACTGCAGTTTAGTGCACCCTAAAACAACGGCGCATTCTCCCGCAAACGATGACTACGCACATTACACCGAAGCGCGCGCTCGGTGAGCTTTTAGTAAGCCGATCAGCTTAAACAATTCTACAGGAATATCACAAGGTACCGTCACTGGGCCCGCTGATATATTGAGCAACCAGCTATCTTTCTTCCATGTCAAAATGCTTCATATTTCTTCATTCAGAGGATCAAATCAGAGGGCAATTTTCAGTTGACTAGCTTTGTAGTATGGTCGTCTGATATACATTTACCTGTTAACTCTAACAAACATTTCGCGAAAAAAGAATCTCCATGTGTCGAACGTAATGCGCTCACTATGTGTAGTGAGTGATTAATCAAACGGTATCAATATACTCATTGACAAAATTTTTGAAACATTTACTTCTTTAACTTCTTTCTTTTTGACTGGTATATATACATGTATGTATGATACCTTGATAATTTAGTCACAATCTCCACCAAGTCGCTAGCACAGAAAAACAACGCATGTAACAGATTCAACTTTAATAGCACGTGCGCCCCCTCTAGCTCCAATACATTCAGTAATCCGCGATGGCATGGATTCACAAAATTTCTGAATGAAGGATGTTTCAAGGAGAAGCCACTGCTCTGTCAGTCTTTCAGAGAGAATCTTCAGGGACACTGGTGGAAGTGAATAGCGGTCTCTCACTCGCCGCCCAAGCTCATCCCAGACTTGTTCAATGGATGACAAGTCAGGTGAGCGTGCAGGCCAGTCAAGGGTTTGAATGTTCAATCTCCTAACAGTGGCAATGACAGCCGAGGAGCGATGTTGTCTTGCGTTGTCGTCTTGGAAGACGAGATCCTCCACCCTGACCACTGGGGCAACAACAGGAAGCACAATTTCATTGAGATGCCTCTCTCCAGTCAACGTGCCTTTGATGATGACTGCTGTCGTTCGTCCGCCATGCCAAATGCCACCCCACATCATAACACTTCCACAACCATATCTGTCGTGTTCTTTAATACAGCATGGGGCAAAGCGTTCACCTGGAAGACGATGCACTCTGACACGACCGTCATTGAAATCCAGAGTGAATCTCGATTCATCGGTCCACAAGACTTTCTGCCAGTGATGGTTATTCCATGAGCGATGGGCATCACACCAGGCAACTCGTCTTCTGCGGTGTTCAAAATTCAATGGAATTAGGACAGCTGGTCGTCGCGATTGAATTCCAGCTTCTCGCAATCTTCGGTAAGCCGTTCGAACGCTACAGTCTATATTTGAGGCATTTTTCCAGTGTACGACTAGCTTTGGGACTGACACAAATCTATTCCTCTCTGTGCGTCTGTCCTTCCTGCAGACTTTCTTGGTCGACCAGATCCCTTCTTCTTTTTAACATCTCCTTCTGCTTTCCATCGACACCACCACCTCCAAACAACGACTCTCGATAGTTACAGCTCTTCGGCAACACTCGCACAACTTCTACCACAACGAATCATTCCAATAGCCATACCTCTGGTAAACTGATCGTGTGCCATTTTATTTTACAAAAGCTGGATTTCAGTTCACGTTTATGTTCAATTTGTAAAAGCAATTGTGACAGTTGTATCGATATCAAAATTTGAAATTTGACCACCATAGATCTTTCTCCATTCTCTAATGTAATGAATGGTAATACATAGAAAGCGAGATATTGCATCATACCTGAGAAAAAAATGAAACAAACTTCAATTCAAGCCAATGATAGTTTGTTTCATTAATTATGTCAATGAGTATAGTCACAATTTGAAAGTCACAATAGATGAAACTTACGGAGATGTTGACGTCTGGAGATCTCTTCTTATCTTTCAGTCACAGATTCCTTTAATCATTTCTACATTTTCATATCCTTATACAGTATTTGGTAAAGCGCCCGAATGTCTTTTGCACTTAATTGTCAGAAAATCACGTAGTCAAGATCAGTTCAAACTTTCCCGTTTTTGCTGATGTTGTAAATGAGACTTGTTGCAGGATGTTGTTATCTCACAGAAAATCTTCCATCACATCCGTAATAATGTAACAATCATGCCTAGATTTTGAAAGCATTGTATGAGCGACCGAGGATGTGAGGATCATTGATGCTTGAAAAAGCTAGGCATGATTACTATTGTAGTGAATGCGTGCTATGATTCATGTGGAAGTTTCTGACTACATACATAGATAGTGGTTTTTGACTCAGTAGCCAGCAACAAAGACGACTGTTGCTGGTTGTGGGCAGGCATCAATGAAATAATACCGCATAGCATTCACTACAATAATGAATTCAATGCCTCTGTCTTTCTCGAGGCTTCAAGGATATCCTTTTCGCCTTTTCTAGAATTTACGCAAAAATGAAGAATGGTTTACCGCATAGAAATTGACAACAATAAAACTTCTAGAATGGAAATTCAGCTTCATGCAATGCACAATAACGGCACATAAATCGCACGCATTTTCACTTAGATACACTTGTCAACGACTGCATTATTGGGTTAGAATCAGTCACATGAGTAAATCTTTTTAATGCTTGGACTCTGTCTGGTGACGCAAGAGACACGTTTATTTATAATTTATATCAATCATGCATAGATTTCGGCAAAGAGTGGGCGAGGATGTGTGGATCATTGATGCTTGAAAAAGCTAGGCATGATTACTATTGTAGTGAATGCGTGCTATGATTCATGTGGAAGTTTCTGACTACATACATAGATAGTGGTTTTTGACTCAGTAGCCAGCAACAAAGACGACTGTTGTAGACTTTACCGTCCGCAATGAAGGTCATTTTACTGAATCCCATAGCACTTGAACCAGAGAAGAAAGTAGTTCAGAGTACATGCATACTAAAGTACACAAGTACTCTGGTATAGTGCTAACAAATATGGTAAACAGTAGATACATAATCTTCATAAATAATACATATTTCTCTTTACAGCAGAGAAATACAGAGTAACATCAAATAAATTCAACAGTATAGACCATTGGTGGCAAACATTGAATTGTAAATACACTCAATAATTCAGCAATTAAGGGATGCATTAAATGAAGTTGGGAAAAACCAATATTAACATGCCACATGTTCATATTCACAATCTCTGATGGTGTCAATAAGTTCATACTGATGAGCAGAGTGTCATATCAGATTTGACACAACTGCATTGCGAAAGTTATATACCGGTATTTGCATAATGATCACGAGCCCTGTGGATAAATTCTTTCAACGTCCTAAAGGACTGAACAATAATAAAGCAACCAATTGACGACGTTCCAATTTGCCGTTGGCATTTTTTCCGAGATTGCATGCATTTTTATATTCTTAATGAATAGCGAGGAGTTGAAATATCAAAGAATGGTTGACTGAACACCATTGACGAGTTGGTGGGGAAATATACGAGTATATTTCTCTGTTTGATAGACGTCTAGCAGCAAATAAGTCGTTGGTCACTTTTGAGTAACTTTCCTCATCTTTGAGCCGATAAAAAACATCAAAACCCTTTCACAAAAATTCATTGTATACTGTTGAATACAGAATTGTGGATTTGCTAAATTTATCCGTTATACAATATGATCCCTCAATTTTATCCTAAGTATGCTAGAGACATCAATATTCATATTGAATTTTTCAGCTTGTTGATTGCTTCATAGAACAATTTTGTGGCATTATATAGTAGGCCTATGAAAATTTGCTGCTCCATGTGTATTCTTCTCTGCTAATTCAAATGTGGCTTCAGCTTGAGAAATGTATTGAATCTCCCCAAATCATTTTTCACTTGCACGATGTGTGCATTCTGTAAAGAATGAAGAATTCAAGATATGTGTCCAATAAATGAATCTATGGAATATTAAAATTTGAAATAGCTAACTGTCCAGCAGTGAAGCAGTCATAGCGTCTGACAGAAGTCTACAACAATGACACTTGAATATGTCCATCAATGTCTTGTTGATGTGTACGCGTCCACTGACGTGGAGTCGTGATAGCAATGACATTGATGGACTATTCTGCGTGTCGTAGTGATTCATTGTTACCGGTTCATGGGACGGCAACAATGCAGGAATACCATATGAGATTTCAAGGTAAGTAATGTACAAATCAGAGGCGACGATCTGTTCATTACTTACCGAGAAATCTCATGTGAAGTTTCCATTGTCTACTGATATACATTTACATCTATCCATAGACTTCCTGTAACAGAACATTCTTCTGCAATTAAGAAGTCTATGATCTTAGCAGCAACTTCTATGTTATAAGTATCGAAAAATGACGGCAGGGTAATGCCGACAGGCTGCAATGTATGATTGTTATGCTGGTTTGAAGTGCGGCAATGACCATGAGATACGAATGCGCGTTAGCGCATGATTCACATTGTTCAATAGAAATCTATGGAAGTCATGAAATGGATATTTCATGCATTTTTGAAGAATTAAAAAAGCGTGCGGACAATGATTGTCTGCACGCCTTTTGGCATTGTCAGAACTATGACTTTTGCATTTCTATTGAACAATGTACAAACTGTCATTATTCCTATATCATTGCACCATAGATTTAGAAATATAAATAGACAATAAAATGATACCGCATAGCATTCACTACAATAGTTATTTACGCAACTAGTGTATGATTGCTTCTTTATAGCTTTCCACGAGTTAGATACCTTAAATGCCCGATCCCGTTGGGGTTGGTATTTATAGGTTTTCCGACATTAAGTAGAAGATAATGATAGATTTCTAGGTCGATAATTATTTATTGACCGACAATCGAAGGCTGGAGGTCAATAACTTATTATCGACCGTAGAAATCTATCATTATCTCTATAAACGCATGGTAAATTTTCCAGTCGTTTTACAAAATAACGACCGGAAATTTCAAAAAATAGATATCTTCTGTTATCTATGTACGTTATGTAACGCAATTATCAAAGATTTCAGTTAAATTGAGTAATTATGGAAGACTCTAATGTATGGCATGATGATTTTTATGATCCATTGATTGACGAATTTGAGCAACAATTTGAGCAGCAAAACTGGTTTTCGATGATAAATTTTGCGAACGTTCCTTCGGGTATGATCTCAGGTCTAAGCGGAAATGAAATTGAAGAGGTCGCAAGGCACAGTATGGAACCTACCACTACAAGTATTGGTGAATCATCAACCGCAACAAATGCTGGTAGATTTGCTCCTGCAGTTTCTGATCAAGAGCTAAACAAAATTAAGAATTCATCAAAACCCGCCAACACCTTGCGTCGAAATGATTGGGCACTTCGAGTGTTTGAAAGATGGAGGATCAATCGCGAAAATCTCATCTCCGAACGAATGATGCCGCAAAGTGATGTTTCATTATGGGATAAAGAACAACTGAACTACTGGCTGGCTAAGTTTATTGTTGAATGCCGTAAAGAAGACGGAAAAATGTATCCAGGGAGCTCCCTTATATCGATACTATCTGGTTTGCAGCAAGTCATCCGGAAAAACAGCTTAGTTGATTTTTTTAAAAATGACGAATTCACTCATCTGCGTGAAGTACTTGATGCTTCGATGAAAATATCAACTTCGAACAATGTTGGCATCAGTCTAAAACAAGCAGACATCATTACTTTTCAAGAAGAAGAGGAGCTCTGGAGTAAGGGACAATTGGGAGATGCAACTCCAAAACAGATTATTCAGACACTGTTTTATCTGAATGGTATTAATTTCGCGGTAAGAGGTGGTCAGGAACACAGCGATCTCTTGATTTCTCAATTTCGTGTAGAAATAAGGGAAGGTGCAAAAGGATTGGTTTTCAGTGTGGGTGCCACCAAGACCTACAGTGGTGGGTTACATCAACGACGCTTGAGACCGAAAGAAAAATTACATTTTGCTAATGAAGGTAATCCTCAAAGATGTCACATCCGAATTTTCGAACTTTTTTATCGAAGAGACCTCAAAACTGTGACAGGTTTTACCTTCAATCTAAGAGGAAGGTAATGATTCAGGATGATATTTGGTTTACTTCAAGGCCATTGGACACAATACCCTGAAAAAGATGTTACAGACAATGACAAAAGAGATCGGAATTCAAGGGAGAAAAACTAATCATAGTCTGAGGGCTACTTGTGCCAGTCGTCTTTACAACGCGGGAGTTGACGAACAGATGATTATGGAAAGAACAGGTCATCGGTCAGTGCTCGGGGTTCGCTCTTACAAAAGAACATCGGATTGATGATCAAAAACACTTTCCATGATTCTTAACAGCGAGGTTTTGTTTTCAGAAGTCAAGAGGCAGTGTCCACGTGTTCAACAACATGCGTGTGGCATCAATATCAACATTCGAGACTGCCAAGTTACAATTGTGAATAAACCTCCAGCTTAAGGTGATATTTTCGAGATGATCAAGTCTGATCGCTATGACTTTGCATTTCTTGTTAAAATGTTGAAATAAAGATATGTTTTTTGACATAGATAATGACCTCTAAAGTAAAAATAATGACCGGAAATATTACATAACCATGCGTTAATGTAAAAATATGCAGATCAAATGTAGAATATGCAAATTAGATATCACCCTTTGCAAATGAAATATTATTTTCAGATCAAATGTAGAATATACAGTATGAAATGTGGGAGCATAGAAATAGATGTGATCAAATGTAGCTGCTCATCAATAAATTGTACAGATAAATCATCAATCACTGTAGAGACAATCATTTAGGATGATGATGACAGATTCCAGTGTCATTCAAGGTACCTTTCATAATTAATTTACCCTTCTCACATAACATTTAATATTGCATCACTAATGTACATGTAGCTCATGCATCGTGTT
>CAJQUW010004552.1:0-32147 GCA_907163375.1 Prostheceraeus crozeri | reverse complement strand
TGTTCTGCTTTTGGGTATAAATCAATAAGCAATCAACGATTTGTATCGGCACTTATATTGTGTCCATCCGCTTCGCGGTAGTTCATAATTGTCTTGAGACGTTACAATCATAGGCGTCCGTAGTGTCCGTTAGTGTCCGTAGTGTCCGATTCAAATTTGTTTGGCGAAGGCACCGAGAGGCACTGTGCACAAAAATTTTGTTGTGATGACATTCAAATCAAGTCCGGATCGGTGACTGATTGTGGTGGGGATGGCGTATTGTCCAATCACAACGGTCCCACGCATAAATTCCCGATGTAACCGAAAACTGGTCAGCGAGTTACGGATGCAACAATGACCCTAATCAAGGGTTACGCATTCACATAAGGGGAAGGAATCAAAAGCCAAGCCATCTCAGAAGATTTGTTATTAAGAAGGAAATTCAATCACAATACGAAAATATATGAGAATTTACAGCAAAATCCTCCCGCCTACCCGCACATCGTAAAGAAAGGGAAACAATCTCAGCATAAAGAAAAATGAAAGTCATCTCAGACTCATCAAGATAACTCGATAACTTAGTGATAGGTCTAACATAAGACTCATTTTTTCCGATCGATCTCTAACTGAAACATTGCGTAACCTTGGCCGTCTGTTGCCTTGATCGTTTCCTCGATTTTTCCGGTTGTTCCATTTTTCCTCTGACCAAAGTGCTGTCACCGTTATTACAACGAATGCTCGCCCCGACTTCTACATCGGGTTTTTTCAGAGTATCCATTTCTTTCGAGGAAATAATTGAGGTAACACGTCCTCGGGCCCTAAAACGTTTCCAGAATTGTACAATTAATGTTTGCACCAAATTTAACTCGGTCTCTTTATAAAGGCATGTGTCTCGGAACGGTCCTGCTGGCACGAATGATGTTGCTCTGCCCAGAAGGATATCGTTTGGAACATAGATAACTTCCGCGTCGTTCGGATCAGTGGGGATTCTTCAATCGGTCTCTGATTGATTATGGTTTTGCGCATTCAACCATATATGTATATAACTCAAAGGGCTCTTGGTTAGTTTCTGATACTCCAATTACGTATTTTCAGACATCAGCTTGCTCGTTTTGACCATTCGATTCAGCGCATCCATTTGATGGGAGCCTTTGGATGTAGAAAATTCTTCCATTTTGTACCGACGATTCGCACTCAAGAAAGTTACTTATTGTTTTCTTTGTAGTCCAATGTTCGAATCATCTCCTTTAGCTGTTGCTGTTTCTCCGCTCCGGAATCCATTTGAGTGTCCAATTGTCACTGATAATGGTCGATGGAAATCCTCGGATCGCGAAAAAATCTTCTTAACTTCACAATATTAATTCATCATGCAGAAGCGTTTCTCTTCTAGCTGAGTTCGAGGTGAAGCCGCCCTCTGTCTTGTGGGCAAACAGGTAAATATAACGCCATAATGCTTATCACGACCTATGTCCTGCTATCTTAACCGTATGAATGGGTTCCGAAGGTGTCCAAGGCATTGTACAATGAAATGGGAGGTGAATGAAGGCTTCAGTATCGTTCTTCAGGTAACCGGCGCCATGAGCGGTTGTTGAGTTATGTGACTCAATCGGGACGACATATTACACATTTATTGACGATATTTTTCGCAATTGATGGGCTTTTGTAATCGGGGTTTTTTTTAGAATTTAGCGTCGAGACTTTGCAAACCGTAGAATGGCTAGTCGGTAGTTGACCAGTTGGCATGAGTCACGACCGTAATATTGAGTTTTCGAAACATGATGATCACCGCCGATTGAGAATTGGGTGTTTTCATACCGTTATAGTGAGAAATTTCAGCTCTATTTTTAGCGTCTCTGCCAGACACGGACTAGTCCATTAATCATCGATGAATGGCGATAGGTTTTTCATTTGACCCTGGCCTCTTATCTGACTTGCGCAAAGGCCTTTGTACTTCCTCCTTAATTAGCTTTACCGTCAGCCGATGTGAAGTTCGTCGGAGGTGGTCAGGAGTGTCCAGTGATCCTCTACTGCCCTAGGGGGCGAGTGCATTGTAAATGAAGCGTAATAATGAAAAGCCATGATTCTTTTCACTTTCTTCCAAGTGGAGAAGTTTTTCATATTTGGGGACTGATTCTCCCACGGCTATTGAGCAGAACATTGACTCTTGCTTCCGATATACTATATATCGGGTGCGCGAATTTCCGTGCATGGCCATTGTCTCTCGGGGATACGTTAAGTAAGAAGTCCGGGTCCCATTTTGCCCAACGACAGATTCAGATCAGTTGGTTTAATTCCTCTAGAAATGCTGATGCGGCATTACAGTTCACAGTAACCATGGTATGTGATTCCATTGTGATTGAGATGTCTGATATTGTGATCTCAATTATCTGTCTGCAGGTCACGATGGGGATAGGTTTATTAGAAACAGTTTCTAATCCTAACCCAGCACAATCATGCTGTCAGTGAAAAAATGGTTCGATCAAAACTTATGCCTGATCTCCTCCTTTATTGTGCGATTTAGTCTTGCCGCGATAACAGCAGCTTGCAGTTCTAATTTCGGAATGGTCAAGACAGACTTTATAGCGGGCAACAGTGATTTCGCGCAAATTAGGTTAGAAATGTCATTAGGTCATCGGACACGACTTTTGGCGATATAGGCGTCAGGCTCCCGAACGCTTCTTCTGAGATCATCTGAGAATAATACACATACGTCTGCAGTATTGCGTTTGAAATTTTTCTTCAGGGAAATACATCTTGGGAATGTAATGCTTCTGCAATAGTTGAAGCTCTTCAAGAATTTCCGTTCCATTGTTTCATTATATCTTCATCATTCAGTGGTTTCGTCCCAGCCAATGCCTTGTCTTCCTAATTTCTGAACTGCGATTTTTGCTCGAATTACTGTCGCTGCGTCAAACCAAGCGGGATCGAAGATTTTGGCAATTTGTCGCTCTTATAATGTTTCTTTTTAGGTGAAAACATTTCATATCTGACTGAATCACCAACATTTATTCGTAACAGCATCGGTTGACGGATTCCACATGGACACCTAAAACTTTCTCTTCTTTGCAATCAGAAGTTTGGTCGTCATTCCCAAGTCAAAGTCCATGTCTTGATTTTAAAAACCCTGAACTATCAAGAACTCTTATCAATTTAATTTGTCAGCTTCTTTGCATCCTCAATGCATTGGAACTGAGTCACATATATCGTCCATATATGAATTACTCATAGTTGTATTGGATGCCTCGGGCATTTCATGTTTCATTCAATTTTGGGGCCGTTTTTTCTTCAATGCAGTGAGTGCCTTGGAAGGTGCCGGGTTTATCTCGCAAAGGTTAGTAACTTTCATAATATAGACACTCGGTGCTCTCGTGTCCTCCAAATTCCTCCACAGGAACCATGTGCACATGTTGATCGCGTTCTGTAAATCTTAATTCGGTGGTTACATTTTTGAAATGTCACCCATACGATAGCAATCGATTCGTCTCTCTAAATCGAAGAAGACACACCCAGCAAGTTGTTAATTAAATCGGTCCTTTCGCCCAATAATCATTCAGTGAGTGTCCTCATGGGCAGTTGTATATTGAGGAATTGAATATACTACGTATTGGCGTAGATTTGCTGGGTTTTTGGACAATACCGTGATGTGAGGAGGTAGAATACAGGACTCCTGATAGCTCGACATTTCATCTTCAGAAGTTTTCCTTGCGAAGCTTAAATTTGACCATTTCGTCGATTTGTTTATCGTACGGCAAGCAGATGCCAGACGAGGATTTTTCAGGAGTTGTCGTTCTCTTGCAATTAATAATTTTTCGGCTTGGATCTTTGTTGTCGGGTAAGGAACTTGGATCCTTAATCCAGGGGTTATGTCATTAACCATTGATTCCCATCTCTTGTACAGGAACAATTCGATCAGGTTTTGGTTTCCATCGTCATTTTTACAGCATGACATTTGTTTACTGCAGAAAACTCCCATGGTCCTCGGTATTGACCAGAAATCTAGTTAAATCAATCGGTTTTATTATGGAAACATGTAGCAAGAAATACTCGACAGATTGGAATGTGATCCACCGAAAAAGACCCATCCTAGTGGAACTGTTTCTTCCTACCAGATCGCCTTTCATAACAGTTTCACCAGTATGCAAGACAGCGTGATCGATACCAATTAACAAGTCAATAGCACCTGACTTTCGCTGAGGCACTGTTCCGGAAATATTGAAAGATTGGCTTAACGCTTGAGTATCAATTGATCGAATATGGCCATCGTTAATGCTGTCAATGCCTACAGCTTGATAGTATATGTTTTTCCGGTCTTTTGGTGAATGAATCGTCATCTCGTACAATTTTGAGGTAATTCTTCCTCCTCTGCACCGACTTTCACAATTAGGATTCTGACATCCGGGCCGTTAATCTCAGCTCATTAGCAAACTTTTGTCGGATTAGGGAAACTTGGGCACTGAATCAAGCATGAGATTGAGCTCTTCACTTTGAGGGGCCTTCCCCGATACTTTGATAGTCGCCATAGGAAGTATGTTCTCCCCGTTTGTGAATGAAGCCATAACAATAGCATTTGACGTGGGCTCGTAATGAAGCAATTTGTGATGGTAACGGTTGCAGGGTGTCCCGTTAATCATTTCTTTACAAAGTTGACGTCTGTTGCATGTCTGAGCTCGATGATTTCTGCCCGCCTTTTTCAGACAGCTGAAGCAGCAATTGTTACTCTTCAAGAGGTTATAGCGATCGTTAACAGTCTTCGATAAAATTTCTGAGCATTGATCAACATAGTGTGCATCTGATTTACACACCCAGCATTTTGGCGGTTTCTCTGTGTTTTTTATTCACGGTAATTTGATTAATTTGACTTCTCGCTGATCGAGTGACACTTCTAACAGCGAAACTGTTCGCAATCGACTCCTCATTTCAGTTGTCATTCCAACTCAATAAGGTAGACAAGGTTGCGTCTTTCTCGTCGATTTCTAAATGACGTGACCATAGTCTCTTGTCCTCGCTAGTCAGCTTCTGCTCAAGTAAAGCAATTACATAGTTGTTGTCCATGTCCTGCTGTCTCCCTACAGACGTCAGTAGATTGTAGCATCTTCTTATCAGTTGCACTAAGTCACAAAACCGAGGAATCATCGTTTTCATTTAGTGGCTTAAATTTCATGATGTCGTTCGTTATGGCATCCGCGATTAAACCTGGGGTCGCCGTATGCGCTGTCTAACGTATCCCAAGCAGAGTCATAGTCCTGACCTAAGCCCCGTATCATGTCTAAAGGTTTCCCAATAAGAGCAGATCTAAGCATAGTCACAGCATCACGCTTACAGTAAGAGCTATCTACTAGGTGCTTGAAATCAGACTTGAATTCGAAATACTCTCTAACGTCACCAGAAAAGGAAGGAAGAGTAGGTTTCGACACCTTTACTTTACTTAACTGAGGGGTTTGTTGCATCAATAACCCGCTCACCTTGTTTAACGTATCGTCCTCGGCTTTGGTGGCTCCAGACTTCGGATCCCTGCAGACGATCTCCTTGGGTTGTGAGGAATTATTCGTTGCTTGCCCCGTTGCGAAACATTCTCCCGTTTCCTCCACTTTACTTGAAGTACTTGCTTGATTGATGACGTCAGTGGCCTTGGTCGACAGCTCCAGGAATCGTTCTTGGATTTCCTCCATCATCTGCTCCTCTTGCTCGAATTCGTCATCTTCCAATAGACTTGTGTATTCCTCCTGTCGACTCACGAGTTGATCAAAGTCTTTCCGATACTTCCCAGCGCTCCGGAAATTTCGTTCAGTGGTCTTGATTCGTTCATGAAGTAGGAAAGAGCTTTGCCGCTTCTTGTGAAACACGCCTTCGCGGTGCGTCTCCTAGATTTCGCCTCCTTTGGATCCATCGTACCGAATAGCAGAACCAGGTCAGCAACAGATTCCCAAACAAATTTGAATGATGTTCTGCTTATTGCGGTATAACTCAAAGCAATCAACGATTTGTATCGGCACTTATATTGTGTACATCCGCCTTAGCGGTAGCTCAATATTGTCTCTGAAGACCGTTACAAATACTAGCGTCCGTAGTGTCCGTAGTGTCCGTAGTGTCCGATTCAAATTTGTTGAGCGAAGGCACCGAAGTCACTGTGCACAAACATTTTGTGTGATGACCATTCAAATCAAGTCACAGGATAGGCTGACAATGACTTGTGCGTGGGGAAGGCGTATTGTCCAATCACAACGGTCCCACGCATAAATTCCCATGAACCGAAACTGGTCAGCGAGTTACTGATGCAACAATGCCCTAACAAGTTACTCATCAAAGGGAAGGAATCAACAGCCAAGCCAACACAAAGATTTAATTAAGAAGGAAATTCAACTCACACAACGAAATATATGAGAATTACAGCAAAACAGCATGATTATATCATTTTTGTTAGAATGCTAATACCTCGTATCTAGTCTGCCAAAAAGGGAAATGCACAATCAATGTGAGT
The DNA here is from genome assembly GCA_907163375.1 of Prostheceraeus crozeri. Lineage (NCBI taxonomy): Eukaryota > Metazoa > Platyhelminthes > Polycladida > Euryleptidae > Prostheceraeus > Prostheceraeus crozeri. Next base: position 25,690 of record CAJQUW010004552.1, on the reverse strand, counting down.
CTTATTTAAATAATGAATTGACTGATTTATATGTAGGACAGATAATAGCTGGTGGTGTTCCTTGCATGATAGCAGCATGTATGTACGAGAAATACAGTTCCGGCTGCTGAGATTTATGACTTAAAAGAAGTGAAATTGAAGCCGTTATGCTCATACTTTGAATTCTTCAATGTATTTGATTGAATCTCGTATGAGGCATTTCAACTAGGTATTGCTTCAGTATCCTACATGTGCACTTATAAATGCAAAAAGAACTCATCCACAGGCCTACAGCCTACATACAGTGACACTGACATTGATAATTGATTTGTATTTCACCTCTGCATTTTCAAAGCAAAGCGAAAGTAAAGCACGATCGGATTGCTCTCGGTTGATTCGTGAGGGATAGACAGTTGAATCGGGTCGGATTCGAATACTGATCGTGTTCCGGTGGCACATCTCTAGGCCTACAACGTTGGAACAAACCAAGACAATGTCCTCATGTTCTTTTCTCTATGCCGATAAAGCATTGAAGAGCAATAAAGCAACGTCAAACAATCAACCATGGATGCTTGTGTGTGTGCACATACGAGTACTTGCACTGCTACTGACAACAGCTGACGTGCACTAATCGAGAGTACTATTGATGATTTAGAGTATGAGTAGTAAGTCAAGTATATTATGAGGGTTATATTTCCTACTTATGCTGCATTGTGGTGTCATGCAATTGGTGATCTAAATGTCGATATAATATCTTTGGAATATCTTGAGCTTTGAGTGTGGGTCGTTTAGTTGAGTCAATCATCGATTGAGCTAGTTTGTGAGGCGCATTATAATTCTGTGATGTTTGATATGGATAGCTGTTGTAGCAATAGCAGCTTGGAAAGGAGTCAGTGAGTAGCTTTGCGCAGAGGCATTACCATAGCCGATGAGGTTAATCCGAGGCGTGGTTATTGCTAGTTGAAAACTACTCCCAATGCCCCGCATTGATGACGTGAAATACCGTCGCAATGCAATTTCTTCAGGTTTCCAATTGGAAACTTAAATTGAGATCAAAACTAAGTTAAGGCTAATAGCCAAATAGTTTGACTTATCAGTGCCTTACGCTGATTCCACGGCAGGCACACATTGCCATGATGTGTGATCAATTACTGGAGTCGATCAATTGATCGATAATCTTTAAAAAATGAATCCCCTTTCGATAGTTTATAAATAAAAAGAGACACGAAATTCATCAAGATCGATTAGCACGAGGCCTTTCGTCCAATCTCAACGGGTGCTAACTTTGGACAGAAACAAATCTTAGATGGAAACATAGATATAAAATTCAATGCTCAAGAGGATTTTATAGCTAGTGTTTTCCTTCCGTGGTAGATTTCTTCATTTTTTCATTTTTTATGCTCTCTATGAGTACTAGGTTGCATAGTTTATGTCTTTCAGTATTGCTATGCTTTGATTTCTATTATGTTCATGTATAAGGATATCTCTATATTTTCCAAAGTATCTGCTATGAATGATTTAAATTTTATATCTAAGTTTGCATCTAAGATTTGTTTCTGTGAAAAGTTAGCACCCGTTGAGATTGGACGAAAGGCCTCGTGCTAATAGACCTTCATGAATTTCGGTGCTCTTTTCATGATCGATCATCATTCAATCAAAACCCAATGTCGTCATACATGCAATTTTCTCATACAGCGGAAATGCATCTACATGTACAATCAGACCACATGACATCAAACATTCTGATGGGTTCCATAGAGTTGAATCAGGTTGAGTATGTGCAGCTACGCAAAACATGATTCTACCATTGATTTAATTCACTGCACTTGCAGTGCGATTTTAAAGAGAGCCGCATGGTGGAATAATAAAAGTATATGATGTCAAAGTGGCAGAGGTGTGCACAGCCGGCTCGACCTGACCCGAAGTCGGGGTAGGGTTGAGCAAGAAGATGTTGTGTTATTCAATTATAGAAATGTTGGAATCTTTAGTTATATTAACGCACCTCTGTACACGGCAAATTAAAAAATAGTCTATGTTTCGATGTTCAATATCAAATCAATATCGAATACAATGTCAGCCACTCAAATGCATGAGCAACAGCCAAAAGTAATGGTTGAATTAAGTAATGGTTTCACATGATTATATCATTTTTGTTAGAATGCTAATACCTCGTATCTAGTCTGCCAAAAAGGGAAATGCACAATCAATGTGAGTCTTATTTAAATAATGAATTGACTGATTTATATGTAGGACAGAAAATAGCTGGTGGTGTTCCTTGCATGATAGCAGCATGTACATATGTACGAGAAATACAGTTCCGGCTGCTGAGATTTAAGACTTAAAAGAAATGAAATTGAAGCCGTTATGCTCATACTTTGAATTCTTCAATGTATTTGATTGAATCTCGTATGAGGCATTTCAACTAGGTATTGCTTCAGTATCCTACATGTGCACTTATAAATGCAAAAAGAACTCATCCACAGGCCTACAGCCTACATACAGTGACACTGACATTGATAATTGATTTGTATTTCACCTCTGCATTTTCAAAGCGAAGCGAAAGTAAAGCACGATCGGATTGCTCTCGGTTGATTCGTGATTGATAGACAGTTGAATCGGGTCGGATTCGAATACTGATCGTGTTCCGGTGGCACATCTCTAGGCCTACAACGTTGGAACAAACCAAGACAATGTCCTCATGTTCTTTTCTCTATGCCGATAAAGCATTGAAGAGCAATAAAGCAACGTCAAACAATCAACCATGGATGCTTGTGTGTGTGCACATACGAGTACTTGCACTGCTACTGACAACAGCTGACGTGCACTAATCGAGAGTACTATTGATGATTTAGAGTATGAGTAGTAAGTCAAGTATATTATGAGGGTTATATTTCCTACCTATGCTGCATTGTGGTGTCATGCAATTGGTGATCTAAATGTCGATATAATATCTTTGGAATATCTTGAGCTTTGAGTGTGGGTCGTTTAGTTGAGTCAATCATCGATTGAGCTAGTTTGTGAGGCGCATTATAATTCTGTGATGTTTGATATGGATAGCTGTTGTAGCAATAGCAGCTTGGAAAGGAGTCAGTGATTAGCTTTGCGCAGAGGCATTACCATAGCCGATGAGGTTAATCCGAGGCGTGGTTATTGCTAGTTGAAAACTACTCCCAATGCCCCGCATTGATGACGTGAAATACCGTCGCAATGCAATTTCTTCAGGTTTCCAATTGGAAACTTAAATTGAGATCAAAACTAAGTTAAGGCTAATAGCCAAATAGTTTGACTTATCAGTGCCTTACGCTGATTCCACGGCAGGCACACATTGCCATGATGTGTGATCAATTACTGGAGTCGATCAATTGATCGATAATCTTTAAAAAATGAATCCCCTTTTGATAGTTTATAAATAAAAAGAGACACGAAATTCATCAAGATCGATTAGCACGAGGCCTTTCGTCCAATCTCAACGGGTGCTAACTTTGGACAGAAACAAATCTTAGATAGAAACATAGATATAAAATTCAATGCTCAAGAGGATTTTATAGCTAGTGTTTTCCTTTCGTGGTAGATTTCTTCATTTTTTCATTTTTTATGCTTTCTATGAGTACTAGTTTGCATAGTTTATGTCTTTCAGTATTGCTATGCTTTGATTTCTATTATGTTCATATATAAGGATATCTCTATATTTTCCAAAGTATCTGCTATGAATGATTTAAATTTTATATCTAAGTTTGCATCTAAGATTTGTTTCTGTCCAAAGTTAGCACCCGTTGAGATTGGACGAAAGGCCTCGTGCTAATAGACCTTCATGAATTTTGGTGCTCTTTTTATGATCGATAATCATTCAATCAGAACCCAATGTCGTCATACATGTAATTTTCTCATACAGCGGAAATGCAACTACATGTACAATCAGACCACATGACATCAAACATTCTGATGGGTTCAATAGAGTTGAATCAGGTTGAGTATGTGCAGCTACGCAAAACATGATTCTACCATTGATTTAATTCACTGCACTTGCAGTGCGATTTTAAAGAGAGCCGCATGGTGGAATAATAAAAGTATATGATGTCAAAGTGGCAGAGGTGTGCACAGCCGGCTCGACCTGACCCGAAGTCGCGGTAGGGTTGAGCAAGAAGATGTTGTGTTATTCAATTATAGAAATGTTGGAATCTTTAGTTATATTAACGCACCTCTGTACACGGCAAATTAAAAAATAGTCTATGTTTCGATGTTCAATATCAAATCAATATCGAATACAATGTCAGCCACTCAAATGCATGAGCAACAGCCAAAAGTAATGGTTGAATTAAGTAATGGTTTCACATGATTATATCATTTTTGTTAGAATGCTAATACCTCGTATCTAGTCTGCCAAAAAGGGAAATGCACAATCAATGTGAGTCTTATTTAAATGAACTCATCCACAGGCCTACAGCCTACATACAGTGAGAGAGGCATTGATAGTTGATGAATTTTCTGTTTGAGAAGTTTTTTTTTTCAACTTTTAAACCATCTATGAATGGTAGCATTGCACTGCAATGATAATGCTGCGTGTATGCTGACACAGAAAGTCTTCTGAAATACGAGGGGTGATTGAAAAGTTCGCGGCCCGATGTAGAAAAAAGCATATTTCGCATACGATACATATTTTTTTCGACATAATCGCCCCTACAATCAACGCACTTAGCCCAACGGTGCTGCACTGCGCGGATCCCTTGCTCATAGAAGTGTTAGTCTTTGGAGTCCAGATACTCCTCAACGGCCTCCATGACGTCACTGTTGGACGCGAAGTGCTGACCACTGAGCTCCAATTTCATTTTTGGGAAGAGATGAAAGTCCGATGGTTCAGATCAGGAGAATAAGGTGGATGGGGAATGATGTCAAACCCACAACCTTGGATGGCAGACATGGCGGTAGCGGAGGAGCTCGATTCGAAACGTGATCCATCTTGCGCAACACTTATCTGACTAACTGAAGTTAAGTAGCTGTGGTTTACCAACAGTTCATCGGATCGACTGATCACTCGTCATGCGCCGTCAACACATTCCATTGTATCAATCCACATGTGCATAATGGCCTGACTTTAAGCTTTCTATGTCAGGCCGCGAACTTATCAATCACCCCTCGTAGCTGGATTCGAACTGTCGTCTTGCTTTATTGGTTTATAGGATGCATACATTACAGATATTTCCTTTACCTACTCTTGGCTTGTAATATATAGCTACGCACTCGATGGCATGTCCAGAATGTCCATGAAATTTAGAAGATTTCTATGATCTCAATGAACATTCATATCCGCAGGAACACCGGTTATTTCATCGATTTCGTTGTTTCTGTTGTGTTATATTCTGTTATAATCAAATATTTATTTGATTATAGTTTGACATCGATGTTCTGAAACTGCCCAAAGCAGAAGAGACCACGAAGCTTCAACAACATAACTTAAATTAGAAATTGAACTTCTGACAAATGCTGTTGCTAATGATTATTGAGACAACAATTCACTCCTCAATCAATTAGCCATCATTAACTATTGCTGCTTATCATTATCTCAATTATAAAATACTTAGCTACAAGTTTTATTTGCTATTAATCTACGCTGAATTTGTGAAAGATTTACATGAAAACATTGAATGAATATTTCTTGTCGTATACAGTCCTTACTTATCAAAGACGTATACAGTGCGCTTACAGTGGCATTTTTCTATTTATGGACGAAATCTTGTCACAGTATGCACGCATAATATGCTACATAACAGGAAAGTGATTGAATTGCCCCGTCAGAAGCTTCACACATTTTTAAGTAATGACGCATGTTCCAAATCGGATGCTTTTTAGAAGATGTTAATGAGCGCTCATTATTATCCACTGTCATTTTTGTTCAAATTTCATTATTTATGGAATAATTGACTATGTGTGCGGATTATCAGCATTGTTTTGATAAACTTAGAATGCTTTTATTGTCGTATAAACTCAGTGATAATTGTTGAAGCGAAGTCTCGTGCTCTTATGAAAAAACGGTTGCTTGCAAAGCATCAAAGAAGTGTTGTTGTCGTCCAACTGCATTTTTCGCCGCACAGCCAGTGACATCGACACGACACTCCTGCTTACAAAAGGAGTCACAAGTTTAATTTGAATTGTTAGTATGAGAGAATAATAGCAGATGACTTTAACTGAAATGAAGGTATACAGCAAGTTTGGCTGACATCACGAGTGAGATTGTAAATCGTGATTTAATTGAACTTAGATTGAATTCTTTATATAAAAATGCATATTAACTTATACTACTGTTTAAAGTAATTTTAAATGTCAAATACGATGATGAATTACGACTGGGATTGAAAATACATCAACATCGTCATCATCATTTTGCTACGAAGTGGAACGGTTTCATTTCAAAGGCAATCAGTCGCAAACGACCCTGATTAACGGAATGATGGCAAACTCATGCATGCATACTACATGTATACCTACATCGTTAGCCAAACAATTTCATTGTAGTAATATTTTAGAAATACTGAAGCTCTACTTTCACACACGCTTATTTAATCTATCGGCGCTGCAACTATGAACAAAATTTGAGAACACACCTTCCTCATCTTAAAGTGCCGCTGCTAGACCCAGTTACGTGCACCTTCACGTAAAGCGGAGTGATCCAAGTGCACTCTGAACTGATCAAAAGTGCGTACAGCATCTCCATGACTGTCGAATGTTGAAGACATAATCTGCAATATGGTCATCACTTGCCAAAAATCATGTATTCGCAAAAGCACGAGCTGTGCTGTTTCTTCGAATACCGCTAAACCGTCGATAACAAGATGCGAACGTCCTAACAGGTTTACACTTCGATTCTTAATCATAAGGGATTTTCAAGGAGATGATGAGTAGTATATACGCATTTGATTCGTTGAAAATTCAGAGTCAAGGAAGAGCACCTGACATACCTAGAAAGTAGGGGAGGGTGACCGTAGTACATATTGAACCGTGGCGCACATTGAACCACCAGCCCTTTCTCCGAAACTATAACTAGTGGAAATTTTGTGCTTTAAGACATTGTTTATTGTAACAAATAAACATGATTTCTCTGATGATTTCAATTGTTTATACTCCATCATTATTTTCGCAGGATTTCCCAAAATTTCAGAAAAAGTAAATTTTCAGAAAATCTGAACTTTTGTTTTAATGTAGTCAGAACCTTGCGTATATTTTCCAGACAGCATTTTTCTCAAATATTCTTTATCAGTTTCATTAATCTATTAGTCAAAAACTATTTGAGTGTAGTCTTATTTGCACACGAGCACGTTTTTGAAAAGTTAGCGAAGTGGGGCACATTGAACCACCCAAGATGGTCAAAATGCCCCACTTCGAAGCTCATTTTTCCTTTTATCGAGTGAACGAAGTGATTTATAAGTTTGGACATGCGACTGTGGTACAAATTGGTCTGCAACGCTATCAAATTGACTATTTAGAAATGTTTGAGCAGTCATGGTATTCGTCTTTGTGTGCTGTAAGTGTTTTCGAAAACGAAGCACCAGGGCAGCATGGCGAAGGATAAACATTGAAACAATTACCGAAGTTTTCCACTTAATATAGCCCTCCACTTAATATACCCGGGTATATTTACTCGAGCCAAAGTTTCATTATGTCTGTGTATCAGTCATCTATTTTCTTGGAAATAACACTTCTGATGGTTTTTGTAAGTCAAGCACCCATCTTGGCGTCTCATGTGATCACAGCGCAAGAAGATTAGGCGAAGGAATAAGTCTTTACCTGTACAGTATATTGGGGTTTTCAAAATCTCAACTTTTTCTGATCCCGGGATTAGCAGGCTCAACTCATTTACCGTTAGTATGCGTAGGCTAGCGTAGGCTGAACAATACTGGGCGTTGTTTTAAATTCTTTGACGAGTATTTTGAACGATACAGTGTACAATACAGCTAAATGATATCAGATAGACATGTGCCTTAATGTCTATGAATTAATAATAACATATCTTTTCACATGCAGACATAAACTACAGCAATAAGTAGATCTGGTTATCGCACACAATATGCGTTGTCGCATTAAAGCCCGGCCTGAGATTTTCAAATCGAAAAGCAAATCTCGTGATTTTTCTGACATCTGGTAAAAGCCCGATGCTGTGTAATAATCATAAGATATGAGTATTATAATAAATCATTATGTATTAGTACGCCTGCATGTTGAACGCTTCTCTCTTTCTTTTTCTCGACTGCTTGAACATATTTTTGTTTTTTGATATCAATGAATTGGTTGCGACTTGCGATAGACAAAGTATATTATTCTATGCAGTTCTTTATGGAAGTAGCTCTATCTCGAACTTGCAAGTTTCCATTGTTATGGCGATCGTGGGAAGTCTTTATTTAGTTCTTGCATCGCGTTAACATTCTTATTTCACGCATTGCATCTGCTAATCCATGTTCCTTGTCCATAGCTTTGTTACTCCATCTTCATACAGCTCCACAACTGCCCGAAGAACTGATGTTACCTAATCCCGGGATTCATAATCCCGTAAAAATGCGATAATCCCAGGATTGAAAACTCTACTGTGGGGGGCCTATACCTAGTAACTGTTACTCTGTTATTCAGATTTTGTTCAGATGTTTGTTGCGGTATTGCTCATTTTATACCCTAATAATTGTAATAAATTGCAATCAAATTGTGAATTTGTTTTCATTACAGTTTAGTTTCAAGCTCATATGTACCAAATTATAAGCACCTGTAATAAATTATCGGTGCTTTAGGTGACATATATTAAATATGCTTATTTTGTGGTGCTCGCACTTAATATACCGGGTATGATAATGACAATGAGTTTATTTCTTTAAATGAAAATCTTCCATTACAACATGCATTTCATATGAAGTTATAAATAAGTATAATATATATATATATATAGTATATATTATATATATAGTATTATATATAAATCACTTATAAGTATAGTATAAGTTACAAAAAAAAGAATAATAAATCAATATTTTAAGATAACCGGTCAAAGCTTTCATTGTAAAGTTTGCTACACAACGGAAAAAAAGCCGAAGACCTTCTTTCTGTTTTCATCAATGACAGTGCTATGTGAGACGCATAAACGAGTCTAGGAGAGACCATATCATGCAATGGGTGACCAGGAGTTAGTGATTCTGAGAACAGTTTCAACGATCTGTCTTTGCGTCGGTCAGACAAGGGTCTTATACAGTTTAAAATGCAGTATTTTCCGCAAATTATTCTGTGGCACCGTTTCCGCAGATTTTCAAGTATCTGAGCATCCTTCGCTTTCATACCAATCATAAGTGGGCTGTTGTACTCTATAATGCTCAAGATGAGTTGCTGACATATTAACATCAGGTCATGCTTATTGACACTGGGACTACGGCTAAGTAATTTCAAAAGATGAACATTTCGTGCTGCCCTTCTTATCACATATCTGAAGTGGTCATTCCACTTCAAAGACTTATGGAAAATAACACCAAGTATAGTGATTGAGTCACTCGGTTCAAAAGCTTTGATACAGGATGGAGAATTTTGCTTTCAGATGTACATGACTTTTGTTTTATTCAAATTCAAAATGAGCTTATTTGATTGACACCATCGTTTCATATTTTCCATTCGGTCTTCACAACAACATCTGCATCATCATCTGACGTATAGGAGGATACCAAAACGACATCGTCTGCGTAAAAAAATACGAGATTGTTGCGTAGAGGTTCCTTAACTGCCAATATAAGAACAAAATAGACAAGGACCTATGACGGAGCCCTGTGGCACGCCCGAAGTCACCACACGTGCAGAACTTAAAGTACCTAGAAAAACAATTCTTTGTGTCCTTCCAGACAAGTAGCTATCGACCCATTTGACAAAGCCATGAGGAAGCAAACCGACTTTTAAACCGGGTATATTAACCTGATCTAAACTTATTCTGCAATTTAGTGACTTTCCAGTTAATATACCGGGTATATTAAGTGGAAAAACTCCGGTAATTGACAAATTGATGTAAATCAGTGATATCAATCAAAATGATGGCTATAAATACACTGGAACCTCTCTTGCCGGTTGAAACAAATTGAAGCGCTAATGCATCTTGTTTTGGTTCTTGACACTTTCTCAGCATCTTTGCCGAGGCCTACTCGTGTCTTACATGTCTACATGTAATGCGTAATGCCTACACATGCTTTAACTGATGATCACAAATGATATTTGATAGGACTCCGACTCCGGGGGTTGATAGGACTCCGACTCCGACTCCGGGTGGCAATCATATAAGCTTAGTTTTTTGAAAAATTAACTGGTAGCCCTACATCATAGATCATTATAGGCTTACCTGAGCCTACAAGTGAACATTGCTGCATCAATTATCAATCATTTTCGATGACAGTTGATCAAATGTCGCTTTAAGTTGGATGCATGCGACTCGGCTCCTTCCATATTGTTGATGTGTGCTTCACACGGTTTTTCTCCAGTCTCTATCAGGCACGAAAAGCCCCATCCTTCTCCAAAAAAGATGAGTACACTTTCGATTTTAATATCCGCTATAGAGGAGCCATCACACAGGATTAACGTGAGTGTTAAGATGTAATGTTCTCAAACAAAACAGTATTTAATTTTTGTCTCTGATGTGACCTTTGGCGCGTAGGTGTGATCGAGGCTAGGAAGGCTTGTCGTCTCTAACTAAATCACTGAATGAAAAGACAATCCTTTTTTTCGCTATCATGGTTCATTCCCTCAACTATTATAAGCTTTGTATGCACTGCTGTCTCTGTACTTCTGTTTGACGGAGAAATTTGACATCAAGACAATGACAGCTATGCACGAGAGTAAATGATTTGCTTGTATTATATTATTTCGGGTCTAGATGTAGGCTGGAGTCTGGAGTCCTATCATTTGATAGGACTCCGACTCCGACTCCAGCAAAAATGATAGGACTCCGGGACTCCTACTCCACATCCCTGGTAGTTGTACATCAATACGTTCAGCACTAATGGTCTTACCAAGGTTCTTCTACCGATATATAATGCTCTGAAAACTCTGATGATCTATGAACATCTTACTTTCAGAAATTAGCATGTATTACGTTCACATCAAACATTTGCTATTATTTTTGCCAGTGAAAATCTCAATCTATGAATTTTGTTGCTTGATTTTGATTATTCATGAACTGAAACTATAGATCAGATACATAAAGTCTAATAAAGTTGTATAATAGAACAATAAACAATGGTTGGTTCAAAGTGCCCCACGCATTGGGCACATTGAACCACTTTGGTAAAAATTTTAGAATTCAAATTGTGAGGAGATGGAATGTCACAGAAACGTCCAACAGCTCCGAGACTACTTAGCATGCCCTCAACTTTTCATCCGAGTTTGATTTTGGTTCATTTGATTTAGCATATTCGAACTATCGAGAAAAGTTCAAAAACATGTTCAATGTGCCCCATCTTCCCCTAATTTAAACAGACAGTATCTGCATGAGATACCTCAGTAGTATATAGTGTGACATCCGGCGCGACGCTTCGCTTCGCTTTGCTTCGCTTCGCTTGCGCCGGATGTCACACTTTTGCGGGTTTTTTCAAAAAATCAAAATTTCAAAAATTTCAAAAATTTAGGTAGACTTCAAATTTCACGTGGCCGAAGGCCGAAGGGCGAAAATTTAAGCGTTTTTAAAAATACCCAATTTTTCAAATTTTTCAAAATCTCAAAATTTGAGAATTACAATTTTCACCCTTAAAATCATGACCGTTCCAGGACACCGAAAATCATAAAAGTTAAGAATCTCAAAATTTGAGAATAACAATTTTCTCGCTTAAATCATGACCGTTCCAGGACACCGAAAATCATAAAAGTTAAGAATTTCAAATTCATGAATTTTATCCATCTTTCAGGTTTTCAAAATATATCATGTGACTAAAAATATTTCTTTAAAAATGGAAGAAACAAAAGTGGATGAAACCGCAAGAATATATCCTTCGTTATCTCAATTAAAAACAGGTGAAATGGTTCTCAATTATTATTAAGATTAGAGCATTATGATAAATTAAGAAGACGCAATTATTACTTAGTCATTCTTCGTTATTGTATGCTCAACATTATTTAAAGTACTAATTGTGTGAACTAGAAGATCATTGTAACTCATAAACTCAAAATTATTCAATGAACCCGTACACTGGCTGATAATTGAAGAGAGAGAAACATCTAGCAGCTTTCCCCTAAAATTATCGTGCTATCTCTTGTCATTTCAATTTACTCATCGGTAAACTTTTGGCATTTCAACTTACGCGTGCGTAAAGTTTTGACATTTCAATTTACCCCTACGTAAATTATTTTCAGAATCTGTTTTCAAAATCTATTTTCAAAATCCATTTGCAAAGTCTGTTTTCAAAATCCATTTGTAAAGTCTGTTTTCAAAATTCATTTAGCGTTTGCCAAACACATACGGGTAGTAAAGTACTTCCCATTGTGAAGACATGAATAGATTAAGCACATAAGAGTGCATTGACAATAAAAGCAAATGACAATAAAATTCTTCTTGTGAACACAGAACGCATAAACGCCGATATGCGGGTTAGTTGTTATGGCAATTTTAAACAATCATTTTAACGATGAAACATATTTTACAAATGAAGTTCATGAAGAAAATGGAAATATATAAAACAATATAGATTAGAATAATTATAGTATAATCATTTCAAAATCGAATAAGTAGTAAGGAAAGACATCATTAGAGAACAGTTTTAAATCAATACCCCCTCCCTTCTGACTTCTAGGGGTCCCTTAAGAAATTTTTTTATTATAAAATGAGCAACATAAATGAGTTTTTGAAATTATATGGAACACAAACGACAACGAATTTCGACCTAAAGAAAATCGCAAATCAATTAGGAATAAAGAATTTTCATGTTCTAATGAGAGACGAATTACAATTCCTAAAAAATAGGCCAACAGGAACCTTCAGTTCCCGGAACAAAGTTCAAACTGTAAATTTCATAACAAATCTTCATACGTCAGATGAAAAAGGTGTACATTGGTCAGCAGGACAAAGAAATATAAACTGTTCTAATTATTATTTTGACTCATACGGACTTCCACCTACAAACGAAGTCAAAAAATTACTTGGCAATGGAATTTATAATACATTTCAAATTCAAAAACCAGGAACTACATATTGCGGTCAATTATGTCTTTATGTTTTATTTAAATTACAAAAAGGAGTATCATTTCTTGATATTATGTTAGAATTGAATAATAAAAATAATAATAATAATAATGATAATTAAAAATCAGTTCGTTGTAATTCATTTTGATAAAAACGGCCTCTGATATCCTCATTATCTAAATCTTTAATTTCATAAGTAAACGGATAAGTTTGATTTATTTTACAAATTTCAAATATTTCTTTAGTCCAATAGCCAACAAAGCCTTTTTCAAATTTATTCTTATATTTAAATATTCTAACTCTATCTCCAATTTTAAATTTCGGCTTAAGTTTCTGCAAATTCGGATTACTCTCATTCAAATTATTATTCTCGAATATTTTCTTTCGTATCAAATCAGGGTCGTCAGAAGCATTCTTTGGAGTTTCTTCAATACCAGAATGAACTTTATTATTGTACTCTTCTACAACTCCTGGTAATATCTTCAACCATTTCTGATTTCTTTGCTCAGTAAATTTCTTGAATAATTTATTTTTTAACGTCCGATTGAATCTTTCTATCACTACAGCTTTTCCTGCGTTTTCAGTTGAATAAACAGTTTCAAATAGTGGCTGAACGTTTCTGTTATAAAATTCCGATCCTTTATCCACAAACAATTTCCTTGGCTTTCTATTACTTTCTTTAAAGATTTCTTCAAACGCATATTTAACTGATAGACCACTTTTATTTTTTAAAGGCTTTACCCAAGCGTATCGTGTATATAAATCTATAACGGTCAATGCGTATTTGTAGTCCCTTTCATTCGGCATATGAATAAGATCAGCACTCCAAATATCATCTTTATTAAATACTTTTACTTTCAATAAATATTTAGGCTTTCTGTATTCCCTATGAATTTCGGACGCGTAGGTTCGAGCGTTGCTCTCAGACAGCTTTGCTGTCGTTTCATTTAAACCCTGACCGAATAATATTTTAGCTTGTAAAGCTTTCTTAACAAACATTCTTTCAATTTTTTCTCTAAATGTAGGATTTTGAATACTATCTAATTCTTGAATCATCTTCTTATCAGCTGCATGTCGAGAACTTAGATCATGATTTCGATAAGCTAAATCATGCCTGTAAGCGGCGGCATCTACTCTATTTATTGGTTCTTCACCTGGTTTTGGATTATTATTCTCATCTAGTCTTATATCTAATCGAGTTCCTGGACCGGTATATGAATGACCAGGAAGATGTTTTTCTTTCGAATATTTACTCCAAATAAATCCAGGAAAGTTTTCTAATGCTTTTTGTATGTCACCTCCAATATGCTGACAATTTGAGTTTTTATTTTTGTTTAATAGATAATTTAATAAATCTAAATTAGAAATTTTTAATTTAATTAAATTTTCGGAATTTGTAGAATTCATTTTAAAAGATAAAAAAAATTTAAAAGATAAAATAAATGTTTTACCTAATAGAACTTTGTTCAGAGGCTTTAGCCGATCGGACCAAAGGTCCTGAGGTTATTACCGAATCATACTAGGACTTAGATATATTCCAGAACCATCTTTAGTTTCTTTAATTTCAATTAAATCATCAACATTGTGGAGAATATTTTTAAGAACTCGTTTTCCTTCATCAACTAATTTTAATTTACTAATAAAATTATCTACTACTCCTTCACCCCTAGCAACTTTCTCTAACTCTCTATTATGTCGTTTTTGTTCTTCTAATGCTGCCTTCTCTGATTTATTTTTATTTACTGCTTGGACAATACCAGCTGTCCCACCTGCAACACTTCCTGCTGCAGCTATGCCACCTATTATTAGTGGAATTAATGGGAGAATCCCGCCATTCTTTTCTTCTTGTAATTGAATATTCTCTATCATTGGTTTACTTATGTAATACTTTTTTTTGTTAATCGTAATAGTTTTAGGGGTATTTTTGTCAACAATATTACGTAATTTTAATTCAACAGTTTTATTATTATTACCTTTCGCTTGCGACATTTTTAATAAAAAAATTTTAAGTTACCAAAAAATTTTAATCTATTCTAGTTATTAAAAAATTTCAAGTTACCAAAAAATTTTATTTTAAGTTACCAAAAAATTTTAATCTATTCTAGTTATGAAAAATTTTAAGTTAAGAATTTTTAATCTATTCTAGTTATGAAAAAATTTTAATTAACTTATCCTTACCATCTTTCCATTAAGAATTTCAATAGAATATTTTACATCTTCTAGCAATAAACCATAAGCCATCAATGAAGTTGTGGAATCTTTTTTTTCAATATTAATTGTTACATCACAGCCAGTCTTGATAATATCTTCAGATTGTGCACTTAAATCGAAACAGAAAACAGGATATAAATGTCTCCAATCTCCAGGAGTTAATTGTGGTTCAACTCCAAATTCTATACAAAGATTTCGATAAGAATCATATCCTTCCATAAATTGATTATTGGTATCATCGAATCTTAATGGATCAATTGGATAACGGGTTTGATTTAATGAAACTTGTAAACTTCGAATTGTATTAATATGGAAGATATTATTGTTCTTATCAAAACTTGGAGAATTATTTCTTTGAAATGTTAGTAATAAATATCTTGGGGTATTCGCAGTTCTAGTAAAATGCCAGTTAAATCTTTGTTCGGAAAAAGTTACTGAACTAGCAGTTCTCTTTAGAAAATTTACTGGAATTGGTTTGTTAGTATTTAATCTTTTTGCAATAGCTGTTTCAATCTCTAAACTAGGAGTAATATGCTTAATCCACCATTCAAGTCTATCAATTTTTAAATATGCTTTTTTTCCAGTCTTACCAAAAAAGATTAATTCATTATTTGCTGTACGATGAATTATTAATTTAAATTTTAATTGATATGATATTTTATCATAATCTAAATATCCGAATAATGGAGACAATGACCAATTTACTGTCTGTTTACTTTTTTTGTTAAATTCACGTCTTTCTTTATATGCATCATTATTTGTTTTATTTAAATGTTTTGCAATATTTTCTACATCTTTCGCAATTCCTGCGGCATCTGTTCCAGCGTGAGTTAAATCATCAACAATTATACCATCATTAGTATCAGGAAACCAACCTTCGATTTCATACTTTTTATTATTTTCACCAATTGTTACAAATCTAAGCATTGTATCAATTACACCTGGAGAATCACTTATTGTTTCTATATTTTGAGTTGCAACATCTAAACGCATTTGTGTAAATAATCTTGGAAAGAAATTATTCTCTAGTGCAATATTATCGGTTTCTGGTAATGGTGTTGTAAAATTGGCATCACTATATAAAGAATATTCACAATGTAAAAACGAATCAGGTAAATATATATAACTCTGCTGATTATCAACTTCAAAAATTAAATCACCTCCAGTATTTACTCTACTGGAAGATCCGGGATTCATAGCAATTCTTATATAGTCATTCTTTTTTTGATTATTACTGACGAACGGAGGATCGTCTAATCTAAATTTATTTTCGATAAGCGAAGACATTTTTATAAAAAATAATTTGACTTTTTGTTTTTCTCACAGACAGAAAAAATTTTTACTAAAAAAATTACTAAAAAATTTTACTAAAATATAATTTTAGAATTTTGCTAGACCAGCTCCGCTATTAATGCCATTACCTCTTATTTCTTCAATTGTTTTTTCATTATGTTTACTATCAGACGGAGCTCCGCTCCTCAAGGTTTCCCCAACAGCAATGTTAGCAATTTTATTTTTTGTTTCCTCTGAAAGTTTTTTTAAATTTTTTAGTTCTTCAGAATCATTCCTAAGTTTACGAATAGCTTCTAGTTGTTTTAATTCGTTTTGAGACTTGACAGCATTTGATATTGCACTAGCTGTACTACCTATAGCAGCTGCTCCTTTTGCAGCAGATGTAATCAAATCTTTATTATTTTTAATTAAGTTAACGATACTTCCAATACCAGAAAAGATGCCAGCCCCTTCTTTTTGAACGGCACCTGCGGTGCCTAGGAACTTTTGTGTTCCGATTGTTTCTACATTGTTATAATGGTAAACAGATTTCATAGATGGTTCATGAGCAATTTTTTGATTTGAAGCAAAATGTTTAAGATTGTGTTTATAAATTATAGGCATTTTTTAGGATTAAATTTGACTTTTGGGAAAAATATCTACGTGTTAAGATTTACGTTTGTGAATGGACAACAACTTCGAGATAACTTTATTAATTGACTGTTGCACTTTATCTATTGCGTCAAGCAGCGTGTGATGTACTTTAATTTCTTTTCTATTAACTTGCATTTTCTCCTGATTCATCTTCAACGCCGTTTTAAGTGCATTTAACTTAATTTTAAGAACATCTAATTGTCTTTTAACGGAATCTAACTGTTCTTTATTTTCTTTAGAGTTTTCTTGTAAATTTTTCTTTAATTCATTTTCTAAATTGATTTTAAGAGTTTTCATTTTATCAACTTTTTCATTAAGTGAGTTTACTTCATTTATTATTCTATTCATCTTTTTCATTTGTTGAGTAATTTTAGAACTTAATTCATCAACACTTTTTTGGAATGTAGTTTGTAACTGCTTTAAATTTTTTTTAATTCTTTCAGGTAGTTTTTCTATTTCATCTTCTAATTGTTCTTTTAACATTTTTATCTGATGTTTATTTTTAATGACTGCAGATTTTAACTTTATAGAAAGTAATATTAAAATTTTTGATTGTTCTGAAATCTTTTTAAATAGTTTTGCTATATCTGCTTCTAGCTCTCTATCCTTTTTATCAAGTTTTAATAATTTTTCGTTTAATGATTTGTCATTAAGTTTTAGCAACTTTAATTCGTTCATCAGTGGAACCAAAACATCGTTTATATATTTTTCCTTTAAGTCATTGATTTGTGTATCAACATATTGTTTATTTGTTAACTCTGTATTTTGTTGCGGAAGAATAGAAAGATGCAATGGACCAGATAAAACGTCTCCAGTTTTCATGATATAATTTTCTATCTCTATTTCTAATTCACGATTATTCGGGATATATGCACCTCCACCAACATTTGGTAACATCATTTTTTAACAATAAAAAAATAAAATTTTTTCTAATAAAAATAAAAAAATAAAATTTTTTCTAATAAAAATAAAAAAATAAAATTTTTTCTAATAAAAATAAAAAAATGGAAAAACCAAATTTCAAAAAATTATATTCGCCCGCATCATCCTGTTCTTCTTATTCGACGAGATCAACGGGATTTGAAAATAAATGTTTTGATAATAATAATAATAATAATACTATTACAAATCCATGTATAGATGTTAATATTTTATTTCAATTACAAGCCGAAATATTTAGAGAACAGACTAAAGGTTTACCTTCTATAGAAACTAATTATTGTTTATTTCCAGGTGATCCATTTATTAAATTTATGGAGATTGTTAGTAAATATAATGATGTAGCTTATGTGGAATTAAATAAAGAAAATATGGTTATAATAGGTCATAATAATGTTTATGGTTTTATTAGAGCAGTTTTGCCGATTAGTAATACTGATTGGATAGAAACTAAAATTATTAATTATATTAATATTAAAGAATTAGTTAAAAAATTAAAATCTTTTTCCAAAGAAAAAATTAGATTATTTGTTGATGAACAAAATCAATATAACATTCACATAGAGAGTAAAAAACATAACGAAGAATTATTATGTCAAGTATATTATAGAGATACAATTTATAAACAAGAAACATTAGAAATGCCGCAAAGATATGATGATGATACGTATATAGGATTATATTCCAACTTAAATATTAATTTATTAAAATCTTATATAAATGGTTTAGCTCAACAAGAGAAAATTTATATGTGGACTACACCTTATACTATTAACAATGACCATAATCATATTCATAATAAACGAACTGAAGGTTCTAGGGCTTTGCCCGATCTTAAAGAATCTTATGATAATAATGATGATAATAATATAGATGATAATAATATAGATGATAATATAGATGATGATTCAGAAACATCTGAAAATGGTGTAAATGGTAAAAAAGATTATAAAAAT
Organism: Prostheceraeus crozeri; assembly: GCA_907163375.1. Lineage (NCBI taxonomy): Eukaryota > Metazoa > Platyhelminthes > Polycladida > Euryleptidae > Prostheceraeus > Prostheceraeus crozeri. The sequence continues at coordinate 6,502 of CAJQUW010004552.1, read as the reverse complement.
ATTAGTAATTATAAAAATTTATCTAAAATTCATTTTCTTACAATTGAAAATAATAATGATGGTATAGTTGAAGATACTGTTAGACAACTATGTGTCGGGTCTACAAAATTTAAATTAGGATTTACATCTAATCAATTTAAAATTTTATCATCTTTAATAAAAACTAAAAGTGATTCAGATTATGGTGGTGTTATTAAATTTTCCAAAAGAGATCAAAGACCAATATTTTTCTCTATTATATTATTATCAGATAAAAGATGTAATTTAGAGTTAGATATTCCAATAAGAGAATGGTATCCTATCAGGGAATGGCATCCTATACCAAAAAGTGTAATTTATGATGATGATGAAGAATCAATTGATGATGATGATGAAGAATCAATAGTTAGTGAAAATAAATTTAAATTATCTTTTGATAAAACATTATATGATGAAACTTAATATGATAAAACTTAATAGAAAATACCAAAATATTCGATAAATATATTTTCATATGTAATAAAATTTTTAGATGTAATAAGTTTTTAGATGTAATAAATTTTTTAGATGTTATAAATTTTTTAGATGTTATAAATATTTTAGATGTGTTATAAATTTTTTAGATGTTATAAATTTTTTAGATGTTATAAAATTTTTAGATGTAATAAAAAAATTATTATTCCCACGTGTCATCATCATCACTTAAATTACTCTCACAGATTATTGTTTGAAATATTTCAGCTTGAATATCTTCTCCGTTATAAGGTAACATAATTTCATTTTCATCAGGTGCTTGACGTTTAAGAATATTTATTTGACCAGAAAATTTTTTTTCTTCAGTATTATTATTTTTATCAGGAATACTAATTCCAGTTTCTAAAGATCGTTTCCATGGTTTATTAACTGTAGTCGATAATGTTTTCCCCGAATATAATTTTAGAAAATCTTCTACTTTTACTTTGTTTTGTGAATAACCTTTGAATGTTTTCTTTTCACTAAGTCTCCCTTGTTCATCTACAGTAATACAGTATTTTACTTTAGGTGCAATAAACATTGCAAAAATAATTCCACCATTTCCATAATCATTTTTCCCTTGACACAATTCTCCTCCAACATATCCAGCAGCGTCTAATTTATTAAAGAGCTCATTGGAAATATATATTGAATCAGTATCTGTATAATGAATGTATTTTTCTTTGAAACCATTAATTTCTAAAATAAAGTTATTCATGATTCTTCTAGAGTGAGAAAGAATGAAAGAACCTAAGTGTGATGGCATGAATGACGTCTTCCCATCTTTTACAATATTAGTTTTGAGAAATTCATCATCTTCCATTTCTACTTTCGCTAAATATTGTTCATCATTTAATTTTTCATAATCTTTTACTTCTTGAGTGAAATTTTTTCTCAATGTATTCTCATTCCATAAATGATATTTAGTGGTTATATCTTTTTGCACAGTTTTGCCATATAGCGAATTCATCAATAATTTAATTAACTCATCACCTACAGTATTTCCTTCTGTTTTATATCTTTTTCTCAAATTAAAAAGTTTTTCAATATAATTTCGAAATGGTGAAACTTGATAATTTTTTTCATAAATTATACCATCAGTAATATGTAAGATTTTCCCCCCACATCTAACAATTTCTTGTATGTCTACAGAAGTTAATACATCATAACATATACCATTTCTAAACCTGATTACTTTTACATGAGAATTATTATTTTGATTTTTAACTTTATCTTTTATAGGAACTGGTTGGAAAAACATATCATTCGGATATTGAAACACAACAGAGAATATTCCAGTTTTAGGTCTAAATGTTTGAGTATTAAATTTATATACTATTTCCCGCTCTTCTTCTTGACGAAATTTTCTAGCTGATTCAGCTTTAGGGTATTCTGAATTTTCATCATACATAGCTGATGGATATAAAGATGTTGCATCAAAAGCCATTAGAAATTCATTTTTTTGTTCAAGTAGTTGATTTGAAATTTTCTTACAAATTTCAGTTTTATCTCCTAAATCTCGATACTGTTTCATTAAATCTATTAAATTATTTCCAGGGGACAAAGCCCCACCAGCGTAGCGACCAGGTAAATACTGTTTTAATATTGGTAACAAGATGCTACAAAATGGCGATATGTATTTTCTTATATTTGCTGAAACTCTTCCACCTTTAACAGATTTTCTAATATAATTTCTAGCCCATAAATCTATATGAGAATGAATATTTATATTGTCATTTTGTACGCTTTTCATCCAACCGTTAAATGTTAAAGCAGAGGATGTCAAATTAGTAGTTATATCTTCACCAACTAAATCTTGCATAACATTATTATATTTGTAGATACAAAAAGCTAAAGAAAGAATATCGTTAACTAAATATGGTCTCCATTCAATTTCTTTTTCTTTATAATTTTCATGTGTTATGTCTCCAATTTCATAATTTAATTTGCACACATTCGTAGGAATTTTAAAATTCTCACACCATTTAGAAAGACTTGTTTTTACATGTTGATAACTACATTTCATTATAATAGTTTGAAGTGCTAATTTACCTGAAGGTGAATCTTTTTTCATATTGTTTTTAAATCTAAAAGATTTTTGGATGTATCTACTAACACATTCAGTTGTATAAGGATTTTGTAATGAAGCAGTCAATATTCCTCTTGAAGTTTTAAGAGGCGGTTTAGATAATTTAAAATTAGCTTTTATCGGAAAATAGGAATCAAAACCTGATGAATTGTGAGCTATTAAAGTTACTCTCGAATAATTAAATTTTCCAAGAGTTTTAAAAAATTGATGGATCGGACATACATCCTCTGGGTTTCCCCCGATCGAACATTCATCATCCTCAGTTCTCGTAAATATTTTCACACAATTTTGAAGTTTATTAAATTCTAATTCAGTTAAATTATTATACTCATTAATCTGTTTTTTAAGTTTTTTAATTTCATCTTCATCTTTTGATCGTTTAATTTTAATCATATCACTTAACAAACGTGTTTCTAATTCTTTCAATCTTTGTTTCGGTAAACAACATATAAATTTATTAAAATTAATAGCTCCTACAGCATAAGGAATAGGATGAGCTGTTGAACAGTTAGGATCAGGAAAAGTTTCGAGATCCCAAATATATGTTGAACCATAGTCAATTTTTTTCTTTGTTATGATTTTATATGGACGCGTTGTTAGATTTTCATCAGTAACTGTTTTATATATGGGTTTGAAATTATTTTCAATTTCTCTAATAGCTTTTAATTTATGAGATTTATTAATTAAACAATAGTGACCAATTGTTGAACCTGCGTGAAAATAATTGTAATAAACATAATTATGAAACGTTTCAATTCCTCTAGGATTTAAATGACGATTGGCAGGACTATAATATTGAACACATTCTCCAAAATATTTATTGAATTGAGAAAATTTGCAGTTTGACATTACTCCTGTTCTAGATGTGGCTTTCTCTTTATATAAAAAATTATTAAACATTTCTTTCATCATTTCTCCTTGTTCTTCATTAAAACCTCGTAAAACATAATAACATTTAATAAAACAAAAATCTTCAGAAGGAATATAACAATATTCACCGAAATATTCTTTGATTCTATATTTCATATTAATCCCTGCCCCTCTATGCGATCTTTGTACTAACTTCATTCCAAAATCTTCATATTTAATATTACCTGTAAAAATCCATTCGTTAGCATCGGATTTCTCATCCAGATTCGAAAACCATGTTTCAAATGATTTTTTATTATAGAAGGTTACGTAAAAATTTTGAATTATATTTTCCTGATCTTTAACAACTTTTCCAAGTAAATTAATAATTTTACCATTTGCTAAAAGTTTCCGCATATCATTTACTACATTAATAAAAGATACATTTTCATATTTAATTTCATTTGGATTAAATAAATTACATAAATCATCACCAAGTTCATCCTTAATTCTATCATCAAAAAAGATATCACTAATAGGAGTTTCTAATATTTCTTTTGTTCCACGTTTCTGTTTTTTAGTATTACGTCTAATACTACGCCTAGTACGTTTCTGTTTTTTAATACGTTTACTATGTTTAATTTGCGCATCAAACTCAGCAGTTTGTTTCTTGATTAATTCATCAATCCTAGACGTTTGTCCGAGAGACATTTCACGATTCATATTTTTTAAAAGAAAAAATGAATTTTTACATAGAACCTCGGTTCCGTTTTTGCATATACACAGGAATATGTAATTGATGTAATGTTTCTAATTCATGTGCTGTTAAATGTTCTTTCTTAACCAACCACCATAAATTATTATACGCCAAAAATACTCGGAAACTTCTTAAACAAAGTGGAAAGTCTTTTGTTTTAACACACGGTTTAATACCATGTTTTGTTTTATAATCTGTAACGAGCGCTACGTATTTATGATGATAATAAAATCTAACTTCTTTCTTCGAATTTACAGGATTTGTAGGATGACGATAATCTTTTAAAACTGGTACATGCTCTATCTTATAATCATTCAACATATTTTTTTTTATTTTTATTAACAAAAAATTTATAAGAAAAAATTATTCGGCCACTCCGTTCGGTCACTCCGTTCGATCACTCCTCGAAAATATTTTCTATAACTCTTTCATGAATTTTTTTATCAATATTAATTGTGATAAATCCATAATCTTTTGACCAAGCATTGTTACACGATTGTTTAAATTCATCTTTATTTCTTACACATAAATCTCTTAACAAATCACTTAAGTTTCTTGCATTTATTTCAAATAGTATAAATATATTTGCATTCTTTCTAATAACACTTCCGTCTAATGAATACATACTTTGTGTTAAATAAAACACACTACAGTTATTATGTCTACCTCTTGTGAAATAATTTCTCTGAACTGACTGATTTCTATCATTAACACAATCATCAAAAATTACACAATGTTTCATTGTTTTATCTAGTTTACTAGGATCTTGCATATTACCACTATCATCTATTAATTGTATTTTTATATGCTTATTTTTATTAGATTCTACTAACTGATTATTTTTTGTTGCTTCTTCACACCACGAACTTATTTCTTCTTCATCTTCAGATTTTTCATATTCTTTGAATAATGAAGCAATTGCTGTTTTTTTAAGATTATTTTCAAATCCATATTTTAAAAATTGATAGACGGGTTGTTCTGCTGTTGTTGTATAAATTATAAGATTGTTATAATCCAAAAAATTTGGAGTCGTTAAAATTTTAAATAATAGATACGTTTTTCCACAACCTGATCTTCCACAAATAACTGACAAAACTTTATTAGATAAATTTGGATGATGATTAAATTTAAGTTTTTTTTTATTTAATGGAGGTAGTTCACTCATTTTTTAATAAAAAAATTTATTTTTATTTTTTTTATTTTTTGTTTCTAAAGAAGAAGAAAATTAAACTTCTCTAGCTTCGCGTGGGAGTTTATACCTCTCGAACCAAAAGATCTATCATAATCTCTTCACCTCCAAAATTTATTTCTTGTCCTTTTTCATCAGTGATTCTAATGCCAATGTTGTTAATAGTTTTTCTTGTAATAGGAAAATATATTAATGTTTGTGGAATTACATTTAATCTATAACCAATTGGTACAGTAAAAGCTGGAAAACTGAATATTAAATTTGATAATTTACCATTTATATATCCTCCTTCAATAATGTCACAATGTACAACAATTGAATTTATTTCAGTTATTTTTGGAATCTTCTCACCTAAATGATAACCTTGACTATAGGTTTGTTTATTAAATCCTAATAGCTTTGACAATGATCTATCATGATTAAAATCAACTTGATGATTTTCGTCTAAAGTAAGAGAAAATTTATTAACTGCCGGTTCAACTGCAAAATGTAATTGTTTCTTATCTTTAAATGATATACCTAAATGTCTCTTAATTTCATTTGATATTGATTCAACTTCGTAAGAACCAGGAAGAAAAGTTAGTATTTTCCATGTTTTGCCTTTATCAGTAGAATATCTAAATTGATCATTCACATCTTTGATAACGTTTTGAATAGTGTTAAATGTAGAGAAACTAGTCAATGCAATTTGATAATTTTTATTTTGTTCCAAATGTAGAATGGGTTCTAAATTACAAGTGTGTGATGAAGTAGTTGTTATAATTTTTAACGTCGTACAAAATTTTGATGAACCCAAAATCTCTGTTAGATTTTCTAAATGATTATTAATTTTGTCTAAATCTGCTGAACACATTTTTAAACTAAAAAATTAAATAAATATTTTTTTATGAAATATTTTTTTTATAAAAAATTAAAAAACAACAACATATTTCAGCTACGGCGAACCTGAGGACATCAGAGATGTCTTGTTATTTAATCCTCTTCATTTAGAATCTTCTTTTCTAACAGTCTTTTCAATATAGCATGGAATTTCATTGAAACTAGAATTATGTCCTTCTTTTATTGCAGATATTAAAAAATATTTAATCTATTTAGTAATTCTTGTGGATCAATCTGGTAAAAATAT
>CAJQUW010004551.1:0-65484 GCA_907163375.1 Prostheceraeus crozeri | reverse complement strand
TCACATGGTAAATGTTGCCAATATCATTATTTTCCCATGAACAGCTGCAGAACGATGTCGTAAGAACTGATGAAAAACTTTTGAACAAAATAATACTAGATCATCATAATTTAATTTGCTTTTTGCAATATGATTAGATGATTTAATATAAGTCAATGTTGCCACTTGTTTGCCATCAACTCGAATGTGATAATTAAATTTCTTCAATAATGTATCAGGAGTATTGTTTGTCTTTCTTGGCTTAATCTCAATCTCTTCACCAACGTCTTCTCATTTCTTGGAATAAGATCTACATAATAAGCTTCCTCTCGATATATTAACTGTTTATGAACCACTTATGTGGTAATTAAACGTTAAAAAATTATCATAGCTTGTTAAGGGCGCTAGCGAGGTTACCTAAATCATTTTCTTAAACTTGGACTTAAACCAACAATCCAATCTTTCTCAACTACATGATGTACATAATTATGATCATCATTGTGCGGAGTAAATTGGACAATATGTTTACACGCTTTATTCAAGAAATCATATATAAACTTTTTACATGATAAGAGATCTTTCTTTGGCAACTGTGGAATGTATACTCGGCACCCCTTTTCACATTGATAAGCAGCTGTACGCCTCATATTAATAGTCATCACCTCATGATCAAAAGTATAGACACAGTTGCTATAAACAAGTTTGAGTGACACCCACTTCCCAATTTCCATTTAGCTGTTGTGCATGATCAATGGGAGTAGAAAAGAGTGCGGCTCGTCGATTACTAGTAAATCTCTTTGTAGCCGCATTGCTAAGCAAAAATATGATTAAAAACGACATTTTTATATTGCTAATCTGCAACTTTGCATAACATCATGAAGACTTGGATTTTGGACTCTCTACAATATATCAGAGTTGATCGTGATGGAAACGTACATTTCAAAAATTCTCATGGTCATACATCAAGAGGAATTACATTAACATGGGCGACAATTTGTCAACCTCAATGATATCATGAGGGATTTGGAATATTTTGAAACATTAAGATTCATCTCCTTGGGTGATCAAGTTTGGCTTCAACATTACAGAAATGAAATTCAAATCTACCATTCTCATTCCGCAAACTGTTTCTCATTTCGCAAATACAATTGGGAGAAGTATAGAAGATACATACATCGCTCCATCATGACATTTATTCGTCGTGAGTTCATCGCCCTACTATGCAAATCTTAATCAGACATGACTACCACACATCATGAGTTGGAAATTAGATTCCCTACAACGTATTGAAACGGATCATGATCGAAACGTCTATTTCAAAGATTCAACTGGAAATGTGAGAAGAGAGTTTGTTTTATCTTATCGTCATTTTCAATCTCTACATCATATCATGAAGGACTTGAAATACTTCTATATGAAAAGACATTCACGTATTGGAAATCGCATCTGGCTGCGCGTCAACAATCGGCGAATTCAACTCTATCATTCCCAACTTCTTACTAACTTCACATTTCATCAAGGTAGTTGGGAAAAGTATAAAAGGAAGGTACATCGCTCAATTTACTCATTCTTTCATCATGAAGCGCCATCGCTACACCATCGTCAACATTCTCCGTCGCTTCAGACTCTACACCAAAATCGATCTCACAACCTTACACCAACAGCTTCCAAACAGCAAGTATTACCCGGGCCGTCCTCAAATGTTAGTGGTGAAGATGAACAATTCACGGAATCTTCAACTCTTCCCAAATGGGACTGTACAGATTCTCGGCGCCCTTTCTCATTCATCGGCGCAGTCAATGCGCTTAGAGCTACAAAGACTACTACGTCGGATATGGAAGAGGGAGAGGTGTGTGATGTCGAATCTGACTGTGGACAATATGGTGATCTCTACTCAATTGAGTGACAGTCTATCATTTTTGAAGATTCGTACCAGCAGTTACAGTTTGTGTTATGAACCCGAACTTTTTCCTGCAGCTCTCATTAGTTGTTGGTTACCTGTGCATGTGGCAATCTTTCATAATAGTAAAGTGATCATTACTGGACTAAAATCTCATGTACAAGCAAATATGATCCTAGACTATCTCATTGAGTATGTACGTACCCAGCGGATTGTAAAATAAAAAACAATTTTTCCAACATGATGTTTTTAATTTCAAATCATGATAGAACTTACAAATCATTTTTTCATTAGAGGATGGATTACATGAAAAGTTTTGAATAAACAGATGCAAATCGAGATACATGTAAACGTTTTAAGATGAAGTACAGTACAAAAGCACCACACGTTGATGAAAGTGGATGTTGTAGTATGCGTTCATTTCGCTGATATTGACGCGTATGTTTTCTCAACCACTGCTGTGTTGGTATATTTGGAGGTTGAGCAAGAGAGTCAAATAGTTCACCACGTCGGTCTTCTCCAATAAAGATCGCTTTCCAATGCTCACCGCCTAAATTCTGTGAATGAGTGTTTAGCACACAATAAAGATGGGATAGTGATTTACTGCAGGTGGTAAGGTATCGAGTGAATAGACATTATCGAAAGCTTTCAACGTCGCTTCGTCTGCATTACGCTGCACTTTAGTCTTAATATCGTCAGCAGTCAACCAACTCATTAACGATTATACTGAAGAATCACGTCACGATACTTTGTAATTTCAATATTTGAATCGAAGACTGCATAAATTAATACATTGATCGTCTCAGGTAGTGTTCTTTTGAACGTCAAATCCAAACGAATATTATGAGGCACGTTCGCTTGACGATAGGGTGCACTAATATCGCTGTCAGCAGTCAAATCAAATGCATAAATAGTATATCCACTCTTAAACTCTTTCATAGTCAGTCCGTTGGTGTCATCCGTATTGTAAAAGCCAAAGACATCCATAAAATCAACATAACTGCGCATAAATTGATCCGAAGCAAAATCTGGTTTGTAGGGTGGACCAGGATGACTCACACCATTTACACGTAAAGCAATTTCACTTAACTGATTGTGTTTAAAATTGAAAGGATTCTTCTTTATATTACCATTAAATGCATCATTTTCAACCATTGCCACCATGAGGAGCTTCGGTGCTTCCGATGGAAAGAGGCCATCTTTCATGAAAGAAACTCTTTTGATCTTTCGGAATTGTAAAGGTGAGAAGCTTTGTATGCTGAACGGGGTAAATGGCATTTTGGCGGTTAAGGCCTTCAGCATGCCCTCTAATGACACTTGGATTCGGTACTACTCGACGAATGTAAAGTGCAATATCTTCCACATGAATTCTAAAATTGTCAACTTTAGCAAATGCATTCAGCGCAAATTCAGGCTTATTCAATGTCAGCTTGAGTCGCATGCTGGTATTACACAGTAAAAACTTTGACTGTCTAAAGAAGTCTAAATTCAGCGGACCATATAGCTGACATACTTTACTATCTTTAATCATAGCAGATCGCTTTACAAAGCCACTGTTTGTTTCAACATCAAATTTTCCTGCTTCATCTCTGTACCATCCCATGGCTTCCATATGACTTTTTTGTGCTGCTGGATGAAACTGTGATACATGATTGAAATATGATTTATAGGGATAATCGCTTTGACCACCTTCCACCTGCTGCTCTCCAATCGTTAGAGAAACATCGCGAAGTAATGTAGTCAATGGTAAATTGTTCAGTCCAACTTTATGTGTATCGTCAATAGCAGTTCCATCTGCTTGCTGAATTCTAAACCTCAAATCAAGCATCGCATAACTCAAATCTATGTAGTCATCACTACCACCAGGAATAACAAATTCAATGGGGCCAGCATTCTCAGCTGTTCGAGGATGATAATCTACAATACTTGAACTAAGAATATCTGTCTGTATGGCTTGTTGATCGAACAAACAAAAACCGGAAGTTTTACACTCCATGATTAGAAGTTATAGCAGCGTCGTCGTTTAGCGCCTGATGAATGATTAGAGCCTCTGCGACGTTTGCGTGAATGCCTTTTGACTGAAGATCGCACCTTACCAGCTCCGCGATGTTTCCTCCTTCCTTTTTTCATTCGTTTAGGTGATTTCTTTCCTTGAGTAACACCAGCAATGGTCTGCTTCAATGTTTTTAAACCGCGTTCCTTCCCACGATTCAACAAACTGCTCTTAAAACTTCTACCTCTGGAAAGATCACTAGCAACATCACCAGCAAAGCCAACGGCATTACTTAAAACATTTCGTTTTAAAGATCTACCGACATTGGATATGAGAGGTGCTACAACAGATTTCAGTGCACCAAGTATGCTACCTCCACGTTGGCGGCGAGCACCGATGTAAATTTGTCCTCCGCCACTTACATAGGAGGGTCGTGAATAAAATGAGGCAGTTGGATTCATAGCTCAAACCCTAAACATTGTTAGTTACAACTTTGCATGAATCACTGTCGATCACTTAGATGAAAGATGTCGGCACGACGAATCCAAGAGTTCATACTTGAAGGATAACCAGTCCATTTAACAAGACACCATTCTTCACCTTGCCGTTTTTTACATCGAATGATTTTCTCTACCAAATATGTTTCACTTTCAGTGACTACCTCAATCTCATCGCGGTAAAAGCTACCCTCAATTTCTTCATTATCGTAATCTTTCAACTTGTAGGTGGTCGGAGAGTCTTTTCGATTAATCCTTGATACTGTAAATACCTCCTCTGTCCAATTCGGGAGGTACCCTTTAGCAAAAACACTTTTCACTTTTGAGATACGAACTTTATCACCAATTTTCACATCACTTTTCACATGAGTGCGTTTACGTTGGAATGATTCGCGCACTTTATCTACATTGTCAGCATTTACATCTACTGGTCTGAGTCCAATAGAACGATGGATAGAGTGATTGTAGGCATGGAGTGTATCTTGTAGAACCTTTGTCCAATTTTGTGTCAAGTTGGCAGTAAAATGTCGCACCAGCGATTTTTTAATGTGCGATTAAAACGTTCAACGAGTGCAGCTTTATAAGCGCTCTTTACACTAAACAACTCAATGTCATGCCTCTCAAATAATCTTGTCACATGCTGATTTTCAAACTCTTTTCCTTGATCACTCTGAATTCTTTTTGGAATGCGACCTTCTCGAAAAATTGTTTGGAATGCTTTTGCTACTCCTTTCCCTTCTTTAGTTTTTAAAGGTTGAGCCCACGCATAACGCGAGAAAATATCAATGACGGTTAAAATAAAATTATTGCCCGAGTTATGTTTTGAAATGGAGGCAACATCACACAAATCTGCTTGCCACTGTTCATCGATGTCATGAACAATATAATGGCGGGTGCGGTACTTCTTTTTCGCTTGTTTGTGGAGTGTATAGGTAGCCTGACCCTTTAACCATCGTTTCACTTGTGATTGTGGAAGACCACTCGCTTTTGATAATTTCTTGATAGATGCAAATCCTGCCGGATGTTTTACATCATAATAGATTGACTTCAAACGTTCAGTCGATGACGGCTGACTCTTTTTCCTCCTTCTCATCTTTTTGTTTTCTTGCCTTTCTACATTTACAACAACTGCAGCATTTAGCTTTAGCGGTTTTGCGATCGTGTTCACATTGCTTAGGGGTTTCATTATGAGAGCTGGCGCAGCAAGTGCAAGTGACAACGACATTCACCTCTGGCGGCTCATTACATGGCAAGCAACACATCTGCTTCATATTAATAGTCTGAGAACATGTATTTCCTAGGAGGAGCTGTTTTACGTTTTCCTTTTACCAGTTTTAGTGGCGATGTAGATCTACGTCGAGTTCTTCCTCTTGTTTGCTTAGTGAGTGTGGGAGGGGATGTAGCAGGTGACGTCTTAAACCAATTTGTTGGCATTTTCATCGCCTGAGGCATTGGAGTAGTAGCCACTGTTGAATCAAGTTCTTTCAATGTCTCATTATTTAAAGCAAATTTTGGCACATTATGCTGTTTCAATAGTTTAAGAAAGTATGACCAACCAGGTGGAACATAGCCCTGACGGCGCTTTCTACGTGTCGCATACTGAATCAAGTCTTCATAACGTGAAGCATCAATCACTTTATTTTCATCTGTAATGATTTCTCCTCTATCATTTACATTGAGATGGGCTCAATACTGTTGAAAAGAGATATGGCATGTGCGCGAGATGCTAAAGGTGTAGCAGTCGATACAGAGTCACGCATCTTATTCTTCAAGTTTTTCAATTGCTCAACAGTTTCCGATTGTAATAATACAGCACGATGTGGATCTTTGATGTGAACATTTTGCTGATAATCTATTTCTTTCCTATACATTTGATTTGCAAGAGGTTGCTTTACTTGCTGCATGGCAGTCAATTGTACATATTCATCCTGAGGAATAACAATCATGCGAGAATAAGAACTCATAGTTTGTAGATAATCATAGGAGTTTTCAAAATATCACTTCGAAATCTAAATTCTTCCGGACACTCTTGCGTAAAGTCAATGAATAAGTAACCGTATGGTTTTTCAGTAGCTGCTTGAAAAATTTCAATTAAGGCTTTTGATCCTCTGGGTGCAACTTGTCGCGCTAAAATTTCAAATTGACTTTTATCTCGCGGATTCTTGAAAATAGCATAATAGTGTGTATTCAGGTTTCGTGTACGAGCTTCTTTTCCATCAGGAAACAAATTTTGTGTAATATAGATGATAAAACACCTTTTATGGTGCGCTGCGCGAGTGAACATATCTGTAACATCTTTTGAATTCTTACTTTCTTTTAATAAATCATCCAATACAACAACATCATTAGACTGAAGTTTATCCACTGGAATAATTCCTTCATGTCGAATAAAGTTGCGACTTTGCAATTCCTGAAACAGCGACGGTTGATAAATACCATAACACCAAATCACTCGATTGATAGGTTCCTTAAACAACTCCCTTCTTTTATCCAATAAATTCAGCGTGAAAACAGTTTTACCTGCATGAGATGGACCTGATACAGTCAGAACTTTATCACATTGAAGTCTGAAATCCATTTTATTACTTTGAGATTCAACATTTGCATAATTAACGCTTAGAGCCAAAGATATTACCCAATAGGTTGCCCACGGCAGGAGCTATCATTGGAAGTATTGCTGAAAGGAAACCGCCCTTTTGTGTTCGAGTTTTCCTCTTTCTTTGAAGGGCGACTTTAGGATTGGAGATGAAACGCAATTTCGTAGCATATCGCTTAAGTAACTTTCGTTGTTTTGGCGCTAATTTCTTCGTCCTCAACTTCCTCACATGAGAAATAATTTCACAAATGAATTTATCGTTAGCATGTCGTATAGCATTGTATCGCTGATTTGCTTTCATTCGTCGGAGAGCTTGAATGGCTGAAGAAAACTTTTGACTTTTACGTTTCGTCATTTTACGTTTCGCCATTTTCCGTGTTAGTCTTTGCTAAAACCTATCTTTACCACATTTGCATAGGTACTAACTATTGCGACATAAGTGACACTCGAAATGAGCAATATCACAGTGGTTACATTGGCAAAGTTGAATGCAATTACGTATGAAACAGCGTTGACAAAAAGCATGCTTACATCTCTTGAAGATGCGCTTTTCATTTCCATCCTTTCGCTTACATACATCGCAACACATAGTTTCACCGTTACTGATGTCTATAGCAAGTCTTTTTGAAGATATGAATTTGCTAGCCTTTTCTAAATAATAGACGCATGTACAGAAGGAATATACTTCGAGAGTGAGCAGACATAGCTCGAAAACCAGTTGTGCTACAATCAAGTACCACTGCATTTTCAATTTTTCTTTATGGAAAGTTGAATGTGAATATCTGAAATCGCTTCAATCACTAGACTGCTACCATGATGGTTAAATGCGTTAAGACGTTCGGCAATTTTTATCATATGTCTTTTAAAAAATTCTTGGGGGTGATCTACCACTTCCATTGAATAAGAAGCAAAATGGAAAGAGCGACTTTCCACCTCTTCCTTTCCAAAATGACTAAACTTAATTTTCGCAACTAATCGCGCCATGATAATGCTATCAGAGAATGTATTCATTAACTCTAGAAATAGAGTGCTAGCATCATCAACCACTGCTTCGATGTCGGTCTCATCTTCATGAAATTTTATCACATAATCTTGAACAGCTCCTTTTAAACTTTGCCTATGAAAACGTAATGTTCCGCAGTCGTTTGAGAAAGACATGATCGCCCTTTATCTAACCCATCCATTGCATGAAAACAACAACTCTTCTCATAGTAACATTTATTGAATAACGGTAACAAGCATGCATTATAAATCAATGGTTTGAAAGAGATAAAATAGATACAGCTGGTAACTATCATACAGCGAGCAATGATAACCATACAGGACTTTGGCAGTGTTGAGGTAAGGAGGAAAGAAGCATTGGTTATGAACGTAGCTACTACAACGAACAGACAAAATAGGAACACACAAATCCTTAAAACGTTTCGTGACTTCATGATAATGTTGATTCACTCTACTATCCCAAGGCGGGAGCAAAATATCATCAATGATTAGATTGGGAAATACTTTCCTCTCCTTACCAGGATTATTACAAAAGATGCGTATAACATTGAAAGCAGCTAACCATCGTTTAAAGTCAATAAGAAGAGCACTCTCACAAGAAAAGCCATAGTCTTGCAAATATTTCAGATTAAGTCCATGAATGTGTTTTCTCGCCCATTGATCAACATTGGGATCGCAGTTGGCATGTTGATGATAGACACTAACAATCTGATATGTCCAATTGTTCATAGCAATAGCACTGAGCTCCTGTACAGGTTCACCCTCACAATCCATAAAAATGATGATAGAAGCCTAAAACGGAAATTACACATCTAAGGAAGCGTTCTATAACATATTACAAAATGAAGAATTACATCGATGCTTTTCACGACAAAATACACAAATGATATGATGGCAACGAAGAAGTAAAATGTATCTAATAAGACCACGTCTACGACACTCAAAGCACATAAGCGAATTGTCATAGGGTAGAGTTAGGAAAGGACTAGTAATTCTCCTTCTTTGATTTGCGTTTTGATGTAGCATTCTTCTCCAACTTGCGCTTCGTACCACTACTGTTAAGGATTTGATCAATTATGTCGTCCACGTTGGCTGGTTTTGGAATATATAGGATGGATTCCATATGCATGGAGAGAGAGGCTATTTTATTATCCTTGTGTCGACCATAATATAGTCCATTCACTTTGAAAAGGATATCCCAAGTACCTTCTCCGAGCTCATCACATCTGATGGCTATTGAATGATCTCCCTCCTTCTTATAGTAAGTACACCAATGTGATACCGGTAGGCAAATGTGATTACCATCCCAAATCTTTCTATAGGGAGTATCCTTGTCATCTCTCGCCTTCCACTCTTGAGCAAGAGTGGTAGGAATGTCCATATTTAATGTCACATACTCCTCAATAATATCAAGCTGGTGGCGAATGTACGGACTCACGGGGATCAGTATGTAGTCCCCATACTGATTGCGCATTATCTTGACATCCGTGGAAGGGAGCATTCCCGTTTGGAGTACTACGCTATGATCGCCATAACGCAAGACTTGTTTAAATTTACGCTGTAGCGGTGTAGGATTATGTACCTTGGTTGTTTCTTCCACTGGCCTCAGTTGTAGATGATCTGACCGTAGCGAACCTTGTAACGTTTGACCGCCATTTTGTCCTACTAGTGCAGCAGATGGAGTAGATGCCTGAAAATGAAAAAAGATTGTATTAAGTTTACGTTCAAGGGAGGAGAGGGAGGGAAGTAGCGACTTACCATTTTAGTTGGATAATAGAACAGGGAACTAGAGAGAGAGAGAGAAAATGTGCGTCCGTCACTCGTGTGATTCAACGATGGAATGATTCTCACTGTGGAAGGCTCGCTATTTATAAAGAAATGCTTGATTCTCATTGGATGATGATCCTCATTGGACAATAACATCAAGCTGATTCCAAATCTGGCCTCCGTTTTCCCATCCGATGCTTCGTTTTGAAGCTACAGCCCAAAACGTCCCAAATTCTAACTCTGTCATTTTTCGCCAATGTCCCAAAATCTTAAATGGCGTCTCACATCTAAACGAAGACAGATAGGAACAAGCCGATTCTTTCACTGAATTTGTCTCACTCTTAGCTTTCAAACGAGCTATCGCACGACAAAATCCGTCCACTGGAAGCCAAAATCGAAGCAAGCTGTCCAGAGGGGGGGGGAGGTCAGTGAAATTTGATGAAAAATGTTTTGGTGACGGTCCCAGGTCGAAATTCCACACTTTGGAAAATTTTCAAAATTTTACCCATACAAAGCCACTCTGACACTTAGGATTTTTTCAGGTAAGCGAGCTCCGACCTAAAATCTTGTAACCGCTCTAACTTTTGAACGAAGACAGATAGGAACAAGCCGATTCTTTCACTGAATTTGTCTCACTCTTAGCTTTCAAACGAGCTATCGCACGACAAAATCCGTCCACTGGAAGCCAAAATCGAAGCAAGCTGTCCAGAGGGGGGGGGACGTCAGCCGAAAATTTTTTCTCTCCGATTGACTTGAAACTCACCATAGCGATGCAGAATTTCACGCTGAATCCGAATCTGACCTCCGTTTTCTCATCCGATGCTTAGTTTTGACGCTACACACCAAAACGTCCCAAATTCTAACTCTGTCGTTTTTCGAAAAATGTTGAAAATTTTTTCTCACCGATTGCCTTGAAACTCACCCTACCGATGCAGAATTTCACGCTGAATACGAATCCGACCTCCGTTTTCTCATCCGACCACTCCTTCCACTCGAAACAACCCATTTTACAACCCAACATTCTGCAGATTGCACCAAAAACATCACACACTATAGCCTCAAGACTAATCCTGGCGGTCGCCCAAGTCCACCACGACACTCTATCGTTCCAGAGGGGGGGGGGGACTCAGACCCGAAGCACCACGGCGGCCGACCACGACACTCTGCCGTTCCAGAGGGGGGGGGACGTCAGCGATGGCGGCCATCTTGCGCTATCTGGTGTTTGTCACTTCCTTACTACTATCGTCTGTAGAAGGAAGTGGGACTACCTGCTCGAAGGCCTCTTCTCATCACAAAAAATGTGGCATATATCGCCTGTTTGTTGTCACCATCAACAATTGACAGTGAATAAAAATGTGATTGTACATTGATGAGGCAGCTTGTAAATAAGAAAACTGTACTTTGACAGCTATTCGAAGTTTTCATGGTGAATCATCGCTGAGGCACTAATCCGATAGAATATTTAAGGAAGTGGGACTACCTGCTCGAAGGCCTCTTATCATCACAAAAAATGTGGCATATATCGCCTGTTTGTTGTCACCATCAACAATTGACAGTGAATAAAAATGTGATTGTACATTGATGAGGCAGCTTGTAAATAAGAAAACTGTACTTTGACAGCTATTCGAAGTTTTCATGGTGAATCATCGCTGAGGCACTAATCCGATAGAATATTTAAGGCAGTAGCAAAAGCAAAACTCGATTAAATTGTGCAAGACTTTGTCTGACTTGAACAAAGAAGTCATGAGAGCTTAGAATCGTCATCAGAGGCCTGTGCAAAGTTTGTGCATGCCATGAAGATTCGAGGCCATATTGAAGTCAGGAGATTATCCAAGGAAATACTTAATGTGCCTTGTCTTATGGCGCTTCTTATAAATTCCTTTGTATTGTCACTAAACTTCGCAATACACTGTCGAATCATATCTGAAGAAAATTTATTGAGCAAAAGAAATGTAGAAAAAACTGCCCAAAGATTTGGTCGATAATTTCTTACTTAATTTAAGTTAAAAAAAGTTATCATTACTTAAATTAATTCTTACTTAATTCAATACTGTATTACAAACCAACAAAATGTACCGCATGTTGTGCACGTGTATTATTAGAATGAATTGCATAAGAGGATGGGCAGCTTTAATATATCACTCAATAATCCATTGAAAATGCGAATAGTGAATCAGTCGAATTTATGAAAGATAAGGGCAATGGCAGAGCCATTCAAGAAGGTCCCTCGATAAGTACGCGTCGGTACAGTGAATCTTTTATAAAATTCGGTCGATAATGTTTCGTGTGTATTATTTTTAAGTTTTAGTTTTAATTTTTTACGTACTTCATAATGTGAAGAATTTTGTGTGCTTTCACCACTATCTTGTGAACTCAATAAAAATGATTTGATGAGATTTAAGTAATGTACAATTTCGACTTAGTCTTGAAATGAAGTGAAAAGTAATCAGTCGGGCAATGCTTAACTTTTATTTACTTGCAGGCAGCATATCATTCCACTATCTTCAGCCTACAGTACATGCCTTTCAAAAGTAGAAATTGCCTCTCAGACAAATAAGAAGATGGTTTACCTGATTCGAGCTAACATTCATTTGAGAGAGAAGCACCGGAAATTTGAAACATAAACTGTTATATGTTTCACTTTTTTGCAAATTATTTAACTACAGTAACTCATATGTGATAAATGTTACTACTATGGTTGTGTTCGATCTTTCATTTATAATTTAGGGTATCGCTTTCATAATCGACTAATCGATCACCACATAGTCTGCATTATTGAATTTTAATCACATCATTAATTTTAATCATAAATTTTGATGCAATTAATCTATATTTTATAACAGACGTATGTCCAATCGAAAATTTTATAGAAATAAATCCTATGCAATTATTTTGAAACTAGATATATGTGCCTACTCGATGGTTCCATTGAAGTTGCATGAATGAAAGGGTTAGTGAATGGTCCTAGTTCAAACTGATTCCGAAAATCTTCCATAGTACATGCCAATAAAAGCGATTAAATGAACTAAAAACTTCAACTTCGGATATTTTTTTATATATTTCACAATTACCGTATATGAGCAAATATTGTAAAAATGCACTGTGGCTTCTGATAGCAAAATATCAGCTTTGAGTCACATATTTATCGTAGAAATACTCTCCGATGTCAGATCCAACTCGTTTCAAATTTGTTAAATGATCTCCTATTTCTTTGTTTTTCGTTGTCATCTCCGTCAAGAAGTTCGCCTCGATGAAGTCAGTCAATTGCGCATCTCCATTAGAGCTAGCTTTCGAATGCAAATCCAAAAATGCCTGGAAATGAAAAAATTGTGTCTGTTATCACGAGTAAGCTAAAAGAGATCAACAAACGCTGTACATTGCAATTTCATTGTAACAACATTTCAGCACATTGTGATTTGTGGCCCCATGTGTTGTGTTCATTTTCTCAATTCACAAGCATACATGCGTTTTCTTTTCCATGAACATCGATCAACACTATAAAAATATAGAAAATCGCTTTACTTAGAAGACTCTCAATCAGAGATGCTGAAAACATGCTTGGATAGCCATTCATTTTACTTTCTTTGTGTTTGCAACATTATAATTCATAAAGCATATACATGTACATGCAGTGTGCTACCAACGGCCAATCAGTGAAAGTTTTACCGATCAGATTACCTTGTCTGACTTTGATGACGTAACGAGAGACGAATAATTACCTACCGCAACGAGTCAAACTACTGTCCCCGTACGCTGATCCTCATGAGTTGACATAAGTAGGTGTGGCAAAGACCGCGTCAGATAATTTTCCTAACGTGTGGCAGGACAAGCCAACAACCTGTGAGAGATGAAGAACCTTCCTGCGAGAGCCTGTGTCAGTCAATATACGGTCGTGAGGTTCGAATCCTAATCTTTTAAAACGTAAGTGATGGTTTATATGCTCTTGTGTATGGACCACTTCCGGAAAAAAGTCAAACTTACAACCAAAATTCATTTATCTTGTTACAATTACTACCGGTCAAGGAGAGCTTGTGCTATAGGAACAAAACTGCCCTTCAAAACCAGTTTGAAAGATGGAATGACTGCTTCTGAAACTGTTGGAGTGATATCAATGACAAAACTGAAATACAAAACTTACACGTTTATTGTTGAGGAATAAAATTCAATAGAAAATGAAGTGGAAAACATAAAGGAATGCAAAGCAGAAAAGTTAGACTGGGTAAAAGATAAAGGTATGCAGTAGAATTAAAACAACATGAAGCTCAAAGAAAAAATCGCAATAATCGAAAATACATCCAAAAATGTATATTTCTAAGTCACATGTCGATCGTTCACAACTTACCAAATTTACTCTCTCCTCAAGATCCATTGCCGCTTACAGAGGGCCACCCCACTGATTCTTGACAGGTCGTTTGATGTCTTGAAGGACAATGCGGCCTCCACGTTCGTTCCTATATTTCATCAAACTCTGAACATGTTCTCGCTCTTCATCAGACTGTTTCTTGAAGAATTCATGGAAGCCGTTAAACATCGTCTCTATAAAAGTAGCAAGCCACTGACAGGGAAACGTAGTTTGCTTGCAGTTCCAAGTCGATTAGTTTGTTGACTGCAGCCTCATTGTCCTGATGGCAATTCTGTCGGCAAAGAAACGTCATGTTGTCAGTCGTGGTCAAGCATTCTAATATCAGATAATAGCATGTATAGTTAACGAAAATAATTCCATGTCAAGTGACCAGTGATCTTAATGTCCTAATACAAATAAAGCGCACACATGTGCAAAATAGAGACTGGGTTAATTGAAGATGGCCACGGCAGCAAACATAAAATCTGCAGGATTTATGGCTTTCATAAAATTTTTGTGATTTCTATGAGATGGAACAGTAAACAGTGAGAGCGAAAGTAATGAATTTCACCATGAATCGTCGGACTCATGGTACATGGCTTGATTATCAGCCAGGGTGATATCTGCTACGGACATCGTAGCATTTGATTGGCATTAGCATTAAACATGAGACTGCGACCGGCATAATTTGTGCGGCTAGGTGACTGGCATGCTATAGAATTTTTTACTCAGTAGGACTCACCAACTCAGCTTGTCGCTTTTAGCTAAAACAAAGTTTGAGGCCTACATGCCGGCATGCGTTTGGATAACGAAGCAACCTACGCAAGCATGCGTAGGCTCCATACAGACTTGTTGAGCATTGATTAAAACAAATGTCCTGAATTTTTATATCCACACATCAAATTTAGGTACCTGGAAATTACGATATAGAAACAAAAACCATTATTCAATAATAATCATTTATAAATGCTATTTCATTCACATATGCTGCGTTCAGTAAACAAGTTGGAAACAGTTCCTGAAGTATTCAATGATTCTTTATTGGTCATCCACACATATTGGTCATCGGGTGGATTTTTAACTTTCATTTTAAATTTAATTTTCTCTGAATTTCTCCAATCAACATAGTCATTCACCAATTCATCTTCTTCTTTAGATGACTCATAAATACCTGTAAATATTAGTCTGGTTTTCGATGATACAAGCTTCAAATAGAGGCTATTTGGCAAAATTTTGTTGATTCTACTACTAACCTAAGATTAATTGAATAAAGATTCTCAGGCAACTTTTGACAAAGTGATTCAGCCTTTCTAAAGCAATGCTCTCTGTGAGAACTGTGTGAGCAATCTAACCTAGTATTGCATAGCTTTACAGGGTAAGCATGCAGATTGTGATGAGGTGCAATTGCATTTATGGCCAAAGTTAATTTCTTTGATCAATTCTCCAAGAAACTTCCTAAACACAGACTACGTTGACGATATTTTTACAACAATGACTAGGATTTCCTCTGACTTTCGACTGCTTTTAATCGATGACAGCAAGTCTATATCAGAATTATCATTTCATACATAAAGCTTCAATCAGAACCAATGAACTGATCGGAAATTCAAAAACAGTCGGTAGACTTCTAGACTTAGTCATTGAAGCTTAAATCCATCCAGATTCATAATTGAGAACTTTGACGACATCACAACTGCCACTATTCACATTTGTAGAATCGGGACATGCCTACTAAAATCATCAAGTCTGCGAACTATCCCAGATATTCTTTTTAAAAAAGTCATCGGTTGTAAATGCTCTATTGAAACTAAATACATCAAGATAATGCATACAAATGTTTTTGAAATTCATTTATGTTGCACAATTAAATCGTTGTACATACGGGAATCTAAAAATAAAGAACAATCATTTACTAAAAAGCATTCAAAGATAGTCACCGCGCTATTCTATTAAATAGACTCTATAGCTTACCACTGTTAAAAGGTATACTGTAGGTATTACCATATGAATGATTTTAATGAAATCGATATTAGGTTATTTTTGAGACTTATTTTATTTATAAGTGGAACTTCTGTACTTCTTTAATAAAGTTTCATTTGAGAGTAATGCACTCCCACTAAACTTGTTGATAATGACTGAAAAGTTGGAACTGACATTGAAGAGCGAGTTTCAGTTCTGTTTTTCCTGACCACGCTAAAAAAGTCTTTCACTATCGGCATTACTGTGTGGGCCAGTGATCATTGCCAGCATGAGAGTGGTGTCTAACTCCTTACTTATACAGGAAGGAACCATCCACATCCGTAAACATTTGCAATCGGTACCACACTTCGTCAATCCGAGCTCCCTCACTGAGTATTCCTGGTGGAATAAGAGGTGTCTGGTGTTTGAGGAAGCTCATGTAGGACATCTCTAAAATGAACGTTTGGGTAATTTATCAGCAAAATATTCGACACTTGACCACGACACTGTAGTTCGCAATTGCAAATCTGCGACCTGGGCATTCAATATACAACACATCACTACAGAGTGGAAGTTTCTTCATCATGTAAGTAGCTGCTGTCAAGTAGAGGGACTTGCACATACTTGCATTTGTGCTCTTAATTTCAATTTTGACTGACTTGTGGCTGTTTGATATCGATTCAGAGATCTGCATTTTTCACATGAATGGTGAACTGTTGATCAAGCGTAGCGAAATGTGGATCAGTGGCTGGTATTTCTGCTGTGTCAAATTCAAATTTTCAATTGTTGGAACAAGCCAGAGCAAAAATAAACAGTAGGCAACAGCAGGCTTTGAGGATAAATTACCACTTATTCGAAGACGCTGATGTGCATGCTTGTACGATTTCTCTTTTTCGTCCTGTTGTTCAGAGAATATGGATGCTACGTGTACAATTCTATCCTAAACAGGAATATTGCTGTTCGTCTCCCTCATCTCTTTCATCTGTTTCCCCAATTTTTTCTCTGAATCACTAAGTTCCGAGGACATTAAATGACGGAGAGGCGACCAAAGATCTACCATTCGTTGAAAAAAAGTGCTTAGAGGGGATATGGAATGCGCGGAGCGCAAATTCCTAAAATTATTTTACAAAACGTGTAAAAATTGACTATTAAAAATCTTACAACATTACGGTACATTCATCAAAAAATCGGGAAAATTCCGACGAAATCGGGACTGTTGGCAGGTCTGCAACATTTTAAGGGTTTTCATGAAGACAATAAAATAATGAAAATAGCAGAATGCATGAGCCATTGTAGAATGAAACGCACCGTCTGTGGCTGCCTGGGAATTCTGTGCACAAATTATTCAAATCTGAGTACATCTTTCTACTCCTTGCATCAGTTCTCACAGTTCACGAAGGGTCGAATCTAGTGCATTCCTAACACAGAGAACTTTAATGTAGGTGAAATACAGCTTGAATGAATTCTAATACTTAATTTCTACGACTGATTTGCCCAAGACGGCAGATGACATACGTGCATCCATGATAGGCTTAGCTTCTGTGAAACCACGATGTGGTTCGCCTGTTGCATTGTTGATAATATCTATAATTGTCATTATGAGTATCACCATTAAGAATACCTCTTGGGCAGCAAGGTTGATAGTACAATGATTCCAACGACGGGCACTCAGTTGCGGTAGGGTTGGAAATACAACACAGGGGCTTAATTAAAAATGTGATGTCACATTGTAGAATATCTTTTTCTATACAATAAAACTACCGCTGTGTCGCCTAATGATTAGTTAATTGTGTTCTTTTTATTTTTATCTAACCGAGTGCCTTTCCTTTACTGGTAGACTGATCTTAATTTTCACATTCAATACATGACCTAAGTGCAAATATCTAGATTATTCCCAATTAGGCCTACCCGACTTTCCGTACTTCTTGTGCTTCTTTTGCATTTCGTTTGCTAACTAATTAATAAAATGAACATGCTTTTAGCTTAATACGTTGACCGAACATGATACTGTATTTTTCAACTCTAATGCGTAACTCACTTGCGTAAAAATAATCACGAGTGTCTCATCTACTCAGCCCACAATGCTTCAACCGCGGTCACTTTAACCGCTCAGTCACAACACATCAACAATCACTGCTTCAGTCTAAAATCATCATGAATTTCACATTTGATTTAGGCTTTGCATCGATTTTCCGAAATTGGATGAAACTACACAATTGCTGCAAATCACTTTGCAATTACTATGAATTATTGGTTAAGTCTACCATTTGTGCCACTCTGTTAGGTTTTTGAAAACCGATATTTGCAGAAACACTTCACTTTCTTAACAACAAAGATGTCCAGATTTTCACATAAATGCGTTGTAGAAATTTGACCTTTTCACATAAATGCGTTTTCTCGTGGCGGTAACGTGTTTTGCTGATGCTTTCACATAGATTACAGGCGGTATAAATAGACACAATCCAATCGACACTCCAGCAGTGACAGTGATCAACCGTGACAGATAAGCCGACAACATGACGTCTCAATGCCGACAGAATTATCATGAAGAAAGTGAAGCTGCCGTCAACAAGCAGATCAATTTGGAGTTATATGCAAGTTACACGTATCTCGCCATAGCTTACCATTTTGATAGAGACGATGTGGCACTCAAAGGTTTTCATGAATACTTCAAGAAACAATCTGACGAAGAGAGAGAACATGCCCAGCGCCTGATGAAATTCCAGAATGAGCGCGGAGGTCGCATTGTCCTTCAAGATATCAAACGACCGGCTAAGGATGAGTGGGGCACTGGCCTTGAAGCTATGCAAGTGGCATTGGACCTTGAGAAACATGTTAATCAGGTAAGCTTCGGGGCTTTAAAATCTCTTTGTAGATTAAATGATGTATGCATTAGAATTTGCTGCGGACCGAATCGGGTTTTGAAGCAGGCAGAGTAGAACGAGTGGGCCTATTCAAACCCTTCGTTGGAGCACAATGTGACCAAAAATTCGTAGTATGGATTGAAGCAGGACAACTGTTGATTTAGGAAAATAATAATATTCTCGCCAATTTTGGTTGATAAAAACACAGCGACATATGATCGTTCGGACATATGTAATTACCAAAATGGGACCTCTGCCGCAGGTGCAAGGTGTAAGGTGCAATTATTAATAGTAAAATTACCGGTAATAATTGCTCGATGCAATAATTACCGGTGTAATCACAGAATTAGATTGTTTAATCGTATCACTTTGCTAGAAGTGCAAACTGATTCAAACAGATGGCACATGCAAGAACTCAATAAGTGGGCAAAAAGAAATTTTTAATACCTTGCAGAGATAGGAAAAATAGTCGTGCGTCGCTTGCGGATTGCTCTGAATTCCTTCAAAATGCTCCGATCACCACGATTCCTTCAGATTCGAAAAATTCAGATCATTGCCCAAAAGTTTTCTCGATAATGTTAGGTCCTCCGATCATTATTAAAAAAGTTAGCAGGCGCATGAAAAAAAACGTTCACAAACTTCTCTGTAGAACTTGACATCGACTGTGTCTCTTTGCTGTGTGATCCGGTTGATAACAGTCACTGAAACTTTGCACAATTTGGCGTGTTTAATGTTGAACTGGCTGCTCACTGTTCGATTGCTATGGTAATTAGTCAGGAGAGTGTGCCATTTCATTTACGTTCCATGTTCCAATGTTTCCCTTCTAGTCAAACGAAAGAAGAGACGACCTGTCTAATTGTCGGTGTAATAGAACTTTACTACGGTGAAGTTGGAACAAAAAGAAGTCACAAAAAATGAATACATCATTTAAATGTAGCTTATGAAATACAGTCCGTTTCATAAAAAGTGGATCATCCTAAAATTTGACTAAATAAAACATAAGCATGATACAGAAAGCATTTTTCATGTTATTTCATGTCCCTAATATATTTAAATGTCCTTATATGATCTGATAAGCTATGATACAGTAACGGTTCTTAAGAAGCTAATATTTTGTGGCCCTACCCTTATTTTCAATGACATTACCAATTCGTCTAGGCATTGATTCGATGATAGCGTTGATTTTTGACTGATCTAACTTTCTCCACTCTCTTTTTAACAGTGACGTAAGTTGTGATACGCCATCTGTAGGTAGCAGTGAACGACGAACGTTACGTTTTAGAATACTCCATACATTTTCTATGGGATTCAGATCAGGAGAACGAGCTGGCCAAGATAATGTCCTAAGCCCTAATTGAGACTTGCATAAGTTGACTCTACTACTCCTGTGACACGTAGCATTATCATCCATAAATAACTTCTTTTTGTATGCTGATCTGATAATTCGATCTGAGAGGGCCTCTTACAGCTCTTGAAATTTGACTCAATAAGTCTTCTACGAATAATGGACTTAGAAATAGACGAGACTAGTGCAGCCATCTCAGTTAACGAGAGACTTGGATCAACTTTAACAAATCTCAAAATTAGGCGGTCTCTACGTTTGGATGTTTTGCGTGGACGGCCAGAGCCCTCTTTACGACAGAGTCGAAAATCATCATTATGCCATCGATGCACATTTGTGTAAGGGACATTTAGTCGCTTCCTTGTAGCTCGCAAAGAAAACCCTAGTTCTAGCAAGGCTGACACTTTGCCTTTTGTGAATGCGATCTCGTTATTGTTCATTTGTGCTTTGTATTGTTTTCAACCGATAAGAGATAGATTTCTAGCTGAAAGCAATCAAGAGTGCTGCCAACACCACCGCAACGAAGTCAGGAAGCTATGGAACATGAAGTCCAGTTAATCACATGTAGCAGCTACATTATTGTTGATGAATAATGGTGCTATACTGGCTCCGATTGACCGATTTTCTATATTTTTGTTTTGCTTGATAGCTTTTGGCTTGTAGAACAACATATTACATAACAAAGGAAACAAATGTAATTTTATAAGAGTGAGGTATGATTTTGTGTAACATTGCTAAATGAAGATCAAATTATCTACTAATTTTTTTATCTATAACAGGAAAACAACTCAATATTCATGCTTGAAATTTCCAACAATGATATTAGTAAGCACAACTGACATATCTTCCAAATTTCAGAGAAATTCGTTCAAGTTTGGCGGAGTTAGACAAAGTTGAAGTTAAAGCAATGTTTAAGGGTGATCCATTTTTTATGAAACAATCTGTAGAAAGTAAAGTAAGACTTGCTTGCAGACTGACATGAAAGACATCAGGTGCCGCCCAATTTAAACATCATAAACTACAGCTAGCTTATGCCTGATACTTTTTCAGTAAGTGAACACAAAACACTATACGAGGAGTGATTGGAAAACAGCGAAACTCCAAAAATGCCAGCTAGAGTAGAGCGAGAATAAATTGAGCTAAGTTGGAAATTCGTTGCCGCCACACACCACTGCTCCAGTGCTGCTAATAGTTTCAGTACGTAGTCTAAATAGTGCTTTGCGATCAAAATAATGCAGAGTTTTCCTGATAGCTTAGTTACTCTGGCATTTATCCATCATATTACAAATATGCAAAATCATTCATTTTGAGACTCATTTAAACTAAGGGTAAGCGCTTTATTCAACAACTTTTTCGCTTATTACGCCATCTTAGAATACAGCGCATTTCACACAGTACTCTCTCTACTTTCCAGGCTTTGCTGGATTTGCATGCTGTGGCTGGCAAGCATGATGATGCACAGATGCAGGACTTCATCGAAACACATTATCTCACCGAACAGACTGAGGCGATCAAGGAGATCGGAGATCACATCACCAACCTCAAACGAAATGGAGCTGGCTTGGGCGAGTATCTCTACGATAAACATACGATGCAAAGTTGAGCGATCTGATGCTAGTGCAACCAATTGACTCTGGTCAAATATGACGTTGCATTATCTTTTTCTATCGATGAATTGTAAATATTTTTATTGAAGTTTTGAAATTAAAGTTGATGCAAATCTATTCGGCTTATTTTTGCTTGACACTATCAGGAAAATCATTTGATGAGAAAATATGCTCTTATTAAATCGCTAATTATAATAATAGTTCTTACCTTCCTTCAACAGCAAACAATTAAACATACTACATCAAGAAGCTGTGCCACACATTCGAATTGTCAGATTTTCTATGATAGTCTCAAGCCCATAATGTCGTCACGCTCGAAATATGGAATAACACTGCAAAAGTTTTAAATTTTATGGATCCCCGCTACTTGCCTTAATGTCGGCGGTCACAATTGTGACGTGTTATTTATTCATTGATTATTATTGCCTTGACAACTGATGTGTGGTGGTGAGGGTTTGATCCAGCCAACTGACAGAGTCGCGTAAGTGGCTCGTAGCTCAGATGGTTAGAGCACAGGTCTAGTTAACCTTGGTCGTAGGTTCGAATCCTACCAGCCGCACATCTTTTGCATGGCAATTTGATCTATCGTTTATCTAATTTCATTGTTGTTAATGGTAACTTAAGAATTTATACTTTGGAAAACACGTCTCATCAACTCTTAAAAAACGAGATAATAAAAACAATTCATAACAGAGAAAATAAGGATTTTGTGCGCTATCTGATGAGGATATTACTCACCAACACTTGCAAGATCAGCATAACACATGTTTCCATCAACTATGATTATTCTACCCATAGAGACCGGATTGTTAACTAGCATTGCTATCGGACCTCTATGATGTCACTTCATTCAAATGATAGGAAATTTTGTTATTCATGACAGCCCCATCAAAAACGATCACAGGGAATGATGATTCGACCTACCTCCTTGCTTTCATAAATATGATTACACAATATCTAATAAAAAATTACTACACAAAGAATTCTTTCAAAGGCTCCTTAAAGTGACTTGAATTTTTTTGAGATCGAATTTGAATACGATTTTTTTTCAATCGGTAATGACAAAGCTAGATTTGTTTATTGAGATGACCCTGTTGAATGCCGCAAGTGCTGAATAATTTCTTTAACATCATAAACAGTAAACTGCGTGAAGCAATAATCTTTAGAAAAGTACCATCCAAACAAGAATTTAGAAATTTCATGCTGTGCAGAATAAATCAGCATAATAGTCAGGCAGCCAGAACGAGTTTCTCCAGGGAACGAGGCCGAAAATGACACTTTCACAGAATGATGTACACCTTGTGAATGCTGCGAATATGCATGTCTAACGAGTTCTAACTGATTCCTCTTCTTGTCAGACAGGATCAAAGAAAAACATTTAATCCAATGGGACGCATACGTATTGAAGTTTTTGGTTGAAATGTAATTTTCTATGTATTCCCTTATTGTGTGAACAGTGCTTAGTCTAGAGCCATAATAAAGAGTTGGAAAACCTCCTAATGTCGGCAAACACAAACATTTTGAGTAATGTATGCCACATAACCGCATTCCATAACATAACCACAGAAACATGATAATATCACATACACAATTACACATAAGAAATGACTTGAAGACGCTCAATTTGACCATGTGGCTCTGGGTTTTAATCAAGCAATGGATTTTCAATGCAGATGAATATAAAATATCAGTGTAAATATTAATTGATTCAAACAGTTGGTTTATTTGACTCCAGAGCGTCTTCCATTGTTAATCAAGTGATATCTACTGATTCTAGCATTCCGTCTGAATTTTACTTTTTGAATGAATGGGTGCAGAAACTAAACAATGATTTTCTGGTTTGGGTAATTTTCGAACAAGTTCGGGTTTGATTGGGAAGCCTCAAGCAGCAATCTGGTCTGGTAGGTTCGAGCAAATATTGGATACTTCTAGTAACAATCGGGTCGAGGATATTCGGGTCAATCGTGGGTTTTTTCGAATCGGGATGAATCAACTTTTTGACAGTCGCACAATAGAGGTGTGCATCGGATCGGATTTGGGATTTGAATCCGATGCGACGGCTTGAAAACAAGATTCGAAACCGAAGAGAAGAAGATGAATCCGAACGAATCAGATCCGACAACATATTCTCAAAATCTGAATCCGATTCGATTCGAAATTCGCATAATCTGACTACCATAAATACCCGTGTATAGGACGCATTTTTTTCTTAAGAAGTTGACCTAAAAACCCCGGTGCGTCTTATCCATGGATACTTTTATTATAAAAATTATGCATTTATCATAAAATCAAAAATTTATTATAAAAATTTCAAACTTACAATATTTATCATTATGAGAAGTGCACTGTTGTTTTCTGACGCACAGAACTTGACTTTGGATTACGCGCAATACTGATGATCAATGTCGATTCGAACAATAAACCCATCTTTTCCACAATAGTCTACATAGGCTAGACAGACATCTGCTGACTGACAGGATGAGTGAGTCAGCAATCAGCACACACGACGATCATAGCAATTGAATGGAGTTCACCTTGATTGACTTACGGTCACCGTTTCTATAAAAATTAATGGAAATTTAGCACTAAAATTAGGATGCGTCCTACACACAGGCACACAGTTTTTCCATCGTTTTTATGGTCAAATATCCACTGCGTCCTATACATGGTATCGTCCTATGCGCGGGTATTTACGGTAATCCCAAAGAATATTTTTATGATTACGCTGACTACCTCGCACATGATTAATTGCTAATAAATTGCATGCTTATAACGGCTTGATTGATATCTCTTTTTTGGTGTACATTTATTTGACTTATCTCGTCTACGGAATAGCCTAAGACATTAAGCTAAAGCATCATTGATTGCTCTTGCCCTACGAAGCATATGTGTTGTAATCCATCCCTTATCCTGCCTACGGCTGAAGTTTACTGAAATTAAAGGACCTCGCAATCAATACAGGTATTACATGTAGGCAATTTATTAAGTCAGGAGCTCACTAATCTGTACACGTATAGCCTGATACACGCGGTAACAAATACGACACCAATTTTAACAGAATGGTGTAGAAGGGATTTCAAAAAATGTCCAGACCAAATTTTTGCTTCCAACTTTTTGTTGAGTGACCAGCTGTGATTTCCACGATGTCGGATTAATCCGGATTTTCATAAAAATGCTAATCCGATCCGATACGATCAGACCATTAAAACTTAAAATCCGAAGAGAAGATGAATCTGAACGAATGCGATCCGACAGTCGACAGATCTCTGCATATCCCAGTTGCTGGAGCAATGTCAGTCATTCTGGTACGACAACCAAGCGACATGAAAAATGTGGATTTACCTGTGCGCGGTTTCATGGTTTTTGCCAATCTCTAGAGGCAACTATCCGTGATATAAGAAAAAGAGATAACATTTTTTTAAAATATTGGATATTTCACTTGAATCTCAGAAGTGCTTGATGTTGTAGTAGGGCCTAGGTATTTTTTACGCATATGCTACTACTCCGTTGGTCTGGCGCACGACACGGTATGCAGAACCAACATATATTAGTAGTATTAGAGCAGAAAAATGCTAATTAGATCTTCAATAGTAGGACAGTCGGTACCTCAGACCCCGACAGTCGGTGCCAAAAGTCGGTATCTCAAATCCATCTGAGATACAGCACTTTTCATCCCTGATATTTTCACAGTGCATTGTTGCCAACTGAGGAAGGCCAACATACGTATAGGATCACATCTATATGTACATATGTATGCATGCACTTTTAGGTAAGCTTACTCATACTTGTAATAAATGGGTCTGACATTTCCGAAAATGCCCGGTTGACTTATTCTCAAAATGTGATATTTAAATCCGCAAACTTGATAAACCTGAGTTCGTCATGAGCTAGGAATGTGTGCATTATAGGTATACTTATTGGCAGTACATAGCTAAATGATCGGTACGTATTTTAAATTAGAAAGTTAGATCGATTTGACTGATTGAACATTTGAGTAGTCTATCTACAGTATAGCAGCAAAATGCACTCAGTCAACTATCGATGCATCTTTCAGCATTTAGATACTATTAACTGAGACTCTTAACCTTTTGTTCACTTGCCCCATTCATGGCACATCAATTTGGACTTTTTTCTTTTGTCTCGGTGAATAGGTGCCCAATCAATGTGACAATGTCAACTTCGAGGGCTCTGCATACGGTGTTCAAATATGCTCCCATGATAGCTGCAGCGACAATGGCATTGATGCATTTCTCTTTCTGGTGACTTAAGACCACAGAATTAGATTGTTTAATCGTATCACTTTGCTAGAAGTGCAAACTGATTCAAACAGATGGCACATGCAGGAACTTAATAAGTGGGCAAAAAGAAATTTTTAATACCTTAAAGAGATAGGAAAAATAGTCGTGCGTCGCTTGCGGATTGCTCTGAATTCCTTCAAAATGCTCCGATCACCACGATTCCTTCAGATTCGAAAAATTCAGATCATTGCCCAAAAGTTTTCTCGATAATGTTAGGCCCTCCGATCATTTTAAAAAAAGTTAGCAGACGCATGAAAAAACGTTCACAAACTTCTCTGTAGAACTTGACATCGACTGTGTCTCTTTGCTTTGTGATCCGGTTGATAACAGTCACTGAAACTTTGCACAATTCGGCGTGTTTAATGTTGAACTGGCTGCTCACTGTTCGATTGCTATGGTAATTAGTCAGGAGAGTGTGCCATTTCATTTACGTTCCATGTTCCAATGTTTCCCTTCTAGTCAAACAGAACAAGAGACGAGCTGTCTCATTCTGTGCTTAAGACAATTCATGAATGATGTGTTCACACTCTGGTCATCAAATGGTTGCGGTAATTTCTGACTACCAATGAACCATCTCTATATGAAGCGCTTATTATAAATAATTACACCGGCATGTAACTACCAAATTCTTGCTATTGTCTTTTGGTCACTGCGTGTTAGTGTCTATTCAATTTTTGTAACAACCACTTATCTGCTCCTGCTGTCATCTGTCAGACGATGAAAATCTGTGAAAACCTGAAAATATATGAACGTATTCAACATTTATCACTGAAAGAGCAACATTCCGCGAAATAGCTACGGCAACAGAATCCGATTATTCCTTAATCACAAGTACACATTGCTCTTTTCACTTTCAGCGATCAGAAAAATTGGTCGAAAGCTGCCAAATGTCATGAATGTCAATTGCTGATTGAGATGAATGCACGAAATGTGATTGACCTTTCAAATGAATGTCAAGAGTTGTTATGAAAGTATTGCGTGAAATTCAATATCTGTGAGACCATTGCGTCACTCAGCGGATGGCAAACAATACATCAATTGAAACGGCTTGAGACATATGCGGAAATACAGATCTCGTTAAACTGAAGTCTCACAACAGGGGAATCGCAAGAAGTTCGGTTTCCTAACTGTGACGGATAAATCATACAGGCATGGAACAAGTACTTCTGGAGTTATACTTCAGTTTCAAGTGCAGAAAATCCTCGAGTTGAAAATAGGATGCGATCCCTAACCTTGTTCGAAAGTGTTAACTCTACAATCTGCAACAAGCAACGTCCACGAAAACGGTGTAAACACCGGAATGAAAAGCAAGCAGACAAAAAATCGATTTGGGACCTATTACTCAATTGCAGGATAAAGTTTTTCATTAGGTCCACAAAGATGCAAGCTATTCGATAATTTGTTAAACGTTGGCTCAACTAGTGGTTCAATGTTGAGAGGAGGCAATAATATTATCTGCAGCACAGGCCATAGTTTTCATATGATCGATCCCTGGTGACAAGTCGAACAGGTGGAGTAACAGCAGTGGGGCCTACAGGCAGCGTTTGCGCGTAGCGCAGTAGTGGTAGCCCTTAGTTCAGAAACCGTTGCAGAAGGTTAAATGAAGTATATATAGGTTATAAGCAACAGTTTCATTGTTATTTCTTCCTTCATATAGAGATGCCTGTAGGAAGCTTGTAGAGACGCTATGGCTGTGAATCACGACGGATTATTTAGTTCGAGGAGATCAAGGCCATTATCAAACAAAGACGGCGCCTCTACCAAGTTTTGCATATCACTTTTTTCTCCGCTACTTCTCCCGGGTTCCCGTCTTCTGTTCCTCCTTCTCCAAAAGATACTCGTTGGACAACTCTTCTCTTCGGAGCTCGTCACCCTGAGGGACAGCACTTCTAACGACAGACTGGATCTCCTCTTCAAATCCTGTAGGCCTAATACCGTTGACAAGTTTTCTGCAGCAGCTTAATCCACAAAGCACTAATGATTGAGTTAGAGACCTTAATCGAAGAAGCCCATGCAGTGCGTGTGAGAAGAGTTGCAAAATGGGTGTTTATAAGATTGCAATGCTCCGCGATTTTCAAACTTTTGAGGTACGTCGATCTTTTGAAACCCAAATTTATATATACACTAACCCATAAAATGAATATCGCACCTGCTTTCCTTCGATTTAAATAAGATAAAGCTATCAATGCGAGTGCTGCATTTCTACTCTATTTGCTTCGAAACAGTTGGGCTAGAGGTAAACATATAAAATATCGTTTTCAATGCTCATAAAAGTCAATAACGGGTCAGACCACCTCTGACAGAAATGACGCTCCTCACTCGTCGAGGCATACATAATATCAAATTGCCAATCGTCTCATACGGAATGTCATCCCACTCCTCTGAGACAATTTCCTTCAGTTCAGCAAGATTTTCGATGGAAGATCGTTTGGAAATTTTTCTTTTAAACAAATCCCACACGTGCTCATTGGGATCCGGAGATATTGGCATCCAGTCAATTCCCCGAGCTTCCCGCCTCCGCTAATGCAATGCTTCCACCAACGACGAACAGTGTGCAGGAGCGTTGTCATGTTGTGAAATGTAATTTCTTGGAGTGCTTTAATCACAGAAAAAATCCCGTAGTTTGCTGATGCATGAAGATCGATTTGCGAATGAAGTAAGCACTTAATTTGTTTCGACCACCATGCCAAATAGCGCCCCAAACATGGATAGATCCACCCATCCCCTGGATACTCCATCGGAGGTTTGCGGAACTCATTCTCTCTCCGGCGAGTTTCTAAACTCGAATTCGTCGATCGTTCCTCATCCGTCGAAAACGAGACGTGTCTGAAAATGTTACCCTGTTCCAAGCATTCCTCCATGCACATCTTTTCATGGCCCAGTTCTCCCTTAGCTCAAAGTGAGTAGTTGAAAGAAGAGGAGCAGTAAAAAGACACCCTTTTCTCAAATTGAAAGTGCACTGTGCACTGTCTGTGCAGTGATGTTCTTGCCGCACCTTCAGCAAATCTCCGGCAGAAGAGAACTATATTCTTATTTGCCATTTGTAATAGCAAACGGTTGCTTCTTGTGCTGGTTTCAAGTCTTCTTCCTGTTGATTATTTCGTTAGGGAAATGTCTTCTTCTCCAACACTGTATGGACCTTCAACTTACTTTGAGCAACCTAGCAATGTCAGTAACGATCATCTTTCTCATTGACAACCCGACCGCCAAGCATCTAGTGCATGTTCTTTTCTCCTTCTGATGCTCATTAAAATCTAACTTCATTTTATAATGTCAACTTCACTAGTAGTCTACTTTGATCAAGAGTAAGTGAAAAATTGTGTGAAAGATTCACATCTTGTACTGCAATGAGCAAAGCTGCGTGTTCATAGATAGCTATCGTGGATTGCATTTTGTTTTGGCATTGAATAAGGCTGCATAGAAATGATATTAAGATGTGATGTCACATGTAATTAACAAATGCAATTCAAAGTGCGACATTCAGTTTCATGTTCAGTGTACATGTATACATGAAAATTGGCGCATCAAAACCGTGTTAATTTGTTATGCTTAATGTGGTTCATAGTGATCTTCTACACGCAAAGCAGCTGAATTACATATGCATCCTGCAATGTAAATATGCAGTTTAGCTAACCCAAGAGAAGCGAACATGTTCACATAAATGTAGCTTATATTACTAATTGTTTTCTAGAAAGCACAATAGATTTCATATTCTTTCTATCGATAGAATTATCCAAGTCTTATAAATGTTATAGGCATACAGCATGATAGAAAATGCCGACACAAATTATTTTAAAGACACAAAATAACTGCTTTTGTACATTTATCAGATAGAGAATTCATTCGTTCGATTTAGGACGGGGCAAACTGATATTTTCTTCCTAAATTCGCACACTAAGGGCTTAATAGCATGTATTTGTAGATCTTGAAACGCTGAATAAAAAATCAAATTCTTGACTGTCACAGACAGTCGCTATCGGTTATATGCAAGATTAAAGGATTCCCATTGGAATCCAATGGTAATATTCAAGAAATATCCATGGACACTTGGCATTTTTCGTACATTTTCTTTTGCAGAAAAAGAGACTATTTATCAGAATGCCATGAAATTTGAAACATGATTGAGTTCAGAACATCAACTTCGATATAAAAGTTGATTTCTAAAAGTTGATTTGTATCGTTGGCATGGCCCTTGAAGCGAAATGCAGGGTCCATATGTATCAATGATCATTTTCGCAGCTTTATTCTCAGGTTTTATTTATCAGGATCATTTCAAAAATTGTTCGTCGACGAAGAAAGTACTTGAATCTATTGAATTTATTGAATAATTAATTTACTGAAGCTTTTTATCAAAGCAATGATTGAGGTTGCACTCGATTTATAATTTCTAAATACAAAAGTAAAACTTTATGAAAGAATACATCATTTTGTCACATATCCTTTACAAAACTTTTCTAAAAATGTCTTTGGGAGACCATATGGCTTTTGTCAACACGTAAGTCAGACAACGTTGTGCTTTGACTTCTTACTTTGTTGAATCTAACCTAATATTCGGATGCACAACTTACATAAAGCAAGGAAAGAAGACAATACATCATCCATTTCCGAGGGATATTGAAAGAAAAGTCAAATACAACTTCCGAAACCGGCCAATTTTCGCAACCAGCAGTTGATGTTGTAATGCTTGAATCATTATTATTTATCGTAATATGATAATTAGACCAGAAAAATTAGATCAGACGCCGCGTTTAGCCCTACAAGGGCGCGTCAGTACAGCTCGGAATGACCCAATCTAGCTGAAAATATCTGGAATGGCTGAACAAGCTGAAGGACTGCACAAACGCCGAAACGCAGCGTCTACAGCTGCCAAGGAATTGTTGTGCTTAAAATGTTCGTCTAAAGACATCTCTCTATTCATTGCCCAAGCGAACTGGCACTCTGCAATCTTGATCATTAGCTGCTGTAATGATTATTAGCCGCACAGCAAAGTCAGAATAAACGAACGCAGAGCAGACTGTTGTGCAGTCTTTCAGCCAGTCCAGCCGTTCTAGATAATTTAAGCCATTTTGGAACATTCCGAGCCGTACTGACGAGCCCTTGTAGGGCGTCTACACTTGACAAGAAATCTTGTGCTTAAATTTTTCAACAAGTCGGAGGATATCTTCTTATTAATAGCATTTATCCGAATAAGTCCCCTTGAATTCAAACAGAAAAATCTCAGGTCTTACCATGCTCTTATGTCAGATACGGTCACCTTATGAAAAAAAGAAAATTCACCTTATTTCCATAACGACTCTCTATGATATTTAATATGCCAAATGAATTCAAAGAATAGGTGAGCGAATAATACAATTTCGATTCTTCGTATCATCATGCCTCATCATCAAGCTTTTTAATCCATCTCAGGGATTACTGATTATGATTGATTGATGCAAAAACTGATTACTACTGATAATGTAAACAATCTGCCATTGCAGTAGCACGATGATAATAAAGTTTACAAGTACAGAGAGTAAATTGCATGCGAGACTGTCCAAATCATTCCTAGCGAAAACTAGGGGTGGCTCTCATGTAGGTTTATGCTCGGGCGCGCTTTTCCAGGCTGCAATGTCGTATCGGGGGAGGGGAGATCATCTCACAGGACTTTCATAATTACGATATTTGTTGATTTCCATCAGCATGTAAGGGTCTTGCTTTATGTCGGCAACATATGGAATTTTGTACTTTGATTTGAAAAATGTAGCAGTTGGTATATGATTGAGCGAAAAATATAAGTCGATGTAGTTTCCATGCCATACAGTCTGAAGCCGGTCACGATTCATCGACCAGTAACTACTATTAATCACAATATGTAAACGTCTGTCTTCTTCGAAATGATGCACAAATGATCCAGTTCTCATTATTTCCTCTTTGTGAATTTTGACTTTAAGTCTGTAATTCACTTGATTGATCATATTTTAGCCATAGCTCATCAGCTATTATTGCCTTCTGTTAATAAACATGAACCGGTAGAGAATCGGCACCGAAACATTCAAAATCATAAGGGAAATGTAATCGAAATGCAATGAATGGAAAATAAATATCCATATTTTACTATTGAAGGTATTTCTGATGATCCTTAGAAAAGAATAAACCCTCAGAGACCTGATCTTTTTCACACCCTCTGAGACCTGAGGGGGGTCCAATGGACTCCTTTTACAAATTCTTAGTTTATCTGCTTAAATCGATATTAAATCATTAAGAAAGTTGATTTTAAGTAAAACGATGATGTTTGCGTGTAGCAAGTCGGCATAACTAATCGTCTGATTGTCTTTCAGCCTTCTCAGTAAACACATGCGAAAATGTGGTGTTTTTGTAATTCAGCGACATTTATCACATTATCAGTTGTACTAGGAGTCGATTTTACGATGTTTGCTGTCGCCATAAAACCTCAGATAGTTGATTTTGATGAAAGTGATTCATACCATGCAGTATAACCCTTAAATTCGGCCATTTAAAACAAATTTCCCATACTAATTGGAAATAGGCCTGAACTGAGCCGTAATTGCTGCATTTTAAGACCCTCAAAACAGCTGTGGAGATCTCAAACTCATCAATTGCTGCTGTGAAAACTGTGCCAACAGTCTGCCTTTAGTGTTGACAGCTTTCATTTTGAGCATTGATTTATGCTGACTGTTCATGTATGACAACCAGTCATACACGATCATGTGCGAAAACAAAATATTCACATTTTGAGATCTTCTAGCATAACGCACATGCACGAGCATGATGTTAACATTGAATAAATCAATTTCACTCATTATGAACCATCGTGGAAATGCTTAAAATCATTTTTCATCTGATAGCAAAAATTTTGTTATGGGAATTTCTACATCCTCTGAGATCTGAGGGGGCCTAGTGGACCCCATGGCCTATCTACCATACTTCTACTGATTCAATTGAAATGAAATAACACATGCAGAATCTCTGTCAAAAATGATGATTTTACATGGGCATGAGCGGTTGATATATCATCATCAGAAAAAGCGAAGTAGAAAAAATATGGCTCCGGGGTCTCTGAGGGTTAAACAATGCATGTGTTGTGATATCTAGGGACATTATCTCGTGACTCTATTGTTCGCCACGCAGACGCGTTTATTGCTAGTTCTGTACTGAAGACGAATTGTCTTCAGACCATCGCTCTTGTATAGTAACTTCTGTGCGGTGACGGTTAATGCATTCGATTTCTTTGACTTATACACAACAGTGATCTCAACGTTCTGATACAAACGTTAACCCTATTTTACGCTAAGGAGACTCCTGGAGCCCTTAGACATCTTTTGATGTTACTCCAAAACGGTTCCAGGTCAAAGTGGTTACCAAAATGATATTTTTAAAAAAGTCCAAAGGAAAGCCATAAATAATAACTTTATTAAAAGAAACATTTCGACAACATCTAAAACCTATGTTTCTGTTACAATTTAAGCCAGAAAGTCAATGGTCTCAGACAATTCGTAGAAGTCATAAGCCATAAATGTTTATTCTGAAATATACAGAAAACGCTAAGCGATGGCCGCAAGGGCACTTACAAGCAAGCGTTGATAACGTGTTACATATGCATACGCAAAGTTTAGCATCAATAATAAATACATGATATATATATTTACAAATACACCAAGTGATCATGATGTACATGCACATGATAAACAAATTATATGAGACCTACATATTTACAAATTTTCAGAGTCATCATGATATACATCATATACCATTATACAAAATACGTGAGATCTATAGGGCCTATATTTACAAATTTGAAGAGTGATGATCACGACATGATAAGAGTTCATTGTGGGAGTCCTCACAATGGAGCAAAAGAGCGTAAATGCTTAACATCTAATACAAGAATGAATGCAACAAAATCATCTATACAAAATTTGCACTTTAATGATCATGGTCACAATATATACAAATTCACTCGGATAAATGAGATTGAGACTCTTCTTGATCTTCATTATGATGAGAATCATCTTCAATATGGAATGTAGGAATGTATCTAAATAAAATTTACCATCAGGTATAAAAAGTACTTGTCAAATAATTTTATACGAAATTACATATTAGCAGTCACAGTATGAGCAAAATTCACTTATATCAATTGATTTGAGTCTGTTCTTGAACATCATGAAGGTTGGAGCTTTCACTATTGAATCGCTTAATGAATTCCATATTTTGATGACACGAAAGAAAAACAATCCACTGAGATAGTTCGAACTAACTTTTAGACTGGCACAATCTGACAGCTGTTACGTGATTGACCTCGAGTAATTTGAGATGAAAGGTAGGTGGTAAAGAAAGAGTTGAGCGACAAGTCGAAATGATTGTAGTACAGTTTATACAAGAAGTACAAGTCCAACAAAATGCGCATATATTCTAGAGATTTTAATTTTAACAATTGTAATCTGTGAGAGTAGCTGTCATACTTGATACCAGAGCGTTTACAGACGATGCGGGTGAAGAATCTCTGAACACGCTCAATACGGAAAATGTCGCGTTTGAGGTACGGTGAAAAGATTACACTTCCATATTCCAAGAGAGGGCGAACAAAGACAACAAAGGCTTTCATTAAGATACGAGAGTTGTGGCAAACGAAAGATTTTAGGATACAGTATGCTCTGGCATATGCGGTTGAGCTGATGCGCGCACAGTGATCACTAAATCTGAGATCTGATGAGATCAAAAAGCCCACGTCTTTCACAATGACTGAATTTTTCAGGGATACGCTGTCGAGATGATAGTTGACGGAAGGAGCATATCGATCTCCAGCAGTAAACAGCAAGCTTTTTTGCATAGAAATCTTCAGTTGCCACGTTTTACACCAATTATCAAATTTGAGAAGAGTATGTTTTAGGTCTGAAGATACTTGTTAAGAGGAGTTATAACTTCTGGTTGACATAAATTTCAAGTCATCAGCATAAAGGCGGGCTGAAGTCGATCCAACAAGGCAGTCAAACACGTCATTGACATAAAGAAGGAACAATACAGGTCCAAGAACAGAGCCTTGGGGCACGCCACTTGTAACAGCTACCGCGTCCGAAGTGATGGTGTTGATTATGACTTGAGTTCGATTACATAGATAATTATTAATCCATCGGAGCAACTGACCATTGAAACCATAGCTTGAGAGTTTATGGAGAAGCTTAGGTATTGATACTGTGTCGAAGCCCTTAGAGAAATCAATGTACACGCAATCGAAGCGATTATGGAGACTTAATGCAGAACACATTTCGAATATCGAACTGAGCATGTGTGTAACTGTTGAACGTCGGGGAAGGAAGCCGCGCTGTTCCATGGATAAAAGCTTATGGCTCATTGTATAGGAATATATTTCATCAGAAATTACCCTTTCCATGACCTTACAACAGCCAGAGGTAAGTGAGATCGGGCGATAGCTATTGGGGGAAGAGGAGGATCCTTTGTTCTTAAAGACTGGACAGACTGGATCTTTTTTCCAAGTAGATGGTAATTTGCCGGTTGACATGGATAGATCAAAAATGCAACTTAATGGGAATGCAAGAGTACTAGCAAGACGTCGAAGAATAAGTAGAGGGATATCATCAGGAGTTTGTGATAATTTAGGCGGCAACCGTTCTAAAGCTCTTTCAACAATTTCCGGATTAAAATGAATGAAATCTAGAGATATTCCAGGATTCACTCGTTTAGGGAAGGGAGGTAAGGCACCATCGTCTGATGTGAAAACGGATGCAAAGTAAGCATTTAATAAGTTTGCTTTATCGAGGGTGTCAAAAATCATACTGTCATTTTCATTGCAGATGGGTGGAATTGCGCGACTACTTTTCGTTCGGCGCTTAGCATCGGCGTAAAATTTACGAATATCTCCACTCTGAGTTAGCTTTTCCTCTCTAAACATCGCTATTTGTTCTACTGCGTGATCATATTCTTGTGCAACTTCTTTATATTTTGCGGAATTTTTCTTATAATATTTCTTCTTCTTAGCAAGGAGTTTTCGTAGAATTTTCGGAGCTCTCGAATGATACTTTTTTCGGCAATTACAGGGACATATTGTGCAATACAGCTATGTATAGTCAAAATAAAGAAATCCCACGCAGTTTCAGCATCTACAGAACCGTTCATGATAGGTGACCAGTTAATACTGCTAAGGTACGTGGACATGCCATTGAAGTCTGCCTTATTGTAGTCGTAAAAACGACGAGTGGATTTCGGAGGACTAAGAGTGCTCGGTAACAGGATAGAGAATTCAACAGACAAGTGATCGCAAGAAGAGTGAAAGGAAGGGGAAACAATGATTTTAGAGACAACATTTGGACAATTTGTGAGCACGAGATCTAGGATGGCGTTTCCTCGAGTTGGAGTTTCAACCAGTTGTGTAAGATTATTCTGGGAAATACCGTTTAAGAACGTCTCATGAGCAGCATCACCTCGGTTTATGGGAATGGACCAATCTATATGTGGTAGGTTTAGATCTCCACATAAGAATGTAGGTTTGTTTGGATTAATCCACAGATCTAGTAGATCAATTAAGGAATTGGCAGTGTCTGAGGAGACGGGGAGGAAGATACAATGAGATAAATCTATAAGATGTTCCCTTGGGTAGATCAATGTCGAGACATAGAAAATTCAAGCAGGTAGTTGATTGAGAGGTTCGACAATTCAGAGAAAAGGAGTCTCGCGCAAAAATTGCAACCCCACCGTAACCATCAGAACGATCACAACGCACTACTTTGTAGGGTGTTGCACTGGTAGGAAGACTATCTGAAATATTTGGTGATAACCAGGTCTCCGTAAAAACGAGAACATCGTAGACGCAGGATGAAAGAAGTTGCCAGAGATTAATCAATTTGTTTTTTAATGATCTCGCGTTATTCATGACACACTTTACAACAGAGTTACAAGCAGAACTGCTTTGGCTTACTGTAGGAGCAATGTTTTGAGAGTTGCTGGTATGAACAAAGTTATCAGGTTTCAGTTTTTTGGAGCATCTGACCAATGCATGTCTCTCTTCCAGCTCCCATTATCTAGTTTAATAAAGCGCCAGATAGTACCCGATTCATATCAGAGGAAACTGAGGATTGGGGAGAATTCAGCTCAAAGCATCGTTTTTTCAAAGCTCGGCCTTGCGCTGACAAACTGTACCTCAACTTCGTGTCCGAGAAGAGTTTATGAGAGGAGCTAATACGAGAAAACCCTGCCTTGAACGACTTAGCATCGAATGTTGTGTGAAATATGAGCTTTACGATTCTTGGACCGGTAGTCGAGTTCTTTAACCTACCTAACCGAACAACATCAAAAGGACCAGGGCAAAATAGTCCGTTGTCCCTAAGACAATTCATAAGTTCAGCAATGCTCAGTGACAAATCTTCCTTTTTCGGGAAGTTTGACAAAATAAGCTCATCAGGTATAACAACGCCTGAGCTAGTTGCTTCGGAATAGGTTGCACTCGATTCACGTGAGGCACTCTGGGGCATCTGAGGAAAGGGATACAACTGATGAGAAGATAGTGGGGACTTCACAACACCAGCAAATGACCGTTCATCTCTAGAAGACCCTGAGGAATGCAGGGAGGTGGCTAGAAATTCTATTTTATTTTCTAGTTCAGCGAGGCGTGCCGGGAGAGATTGGTTGATCTTCTTCGATAAGGCATCTATCGATTCGCGTAGAATGGAGAGTGATTTCTCGAGAGCCTCATGTTCCGGATATGAAGCTCCGGTTTGCACATTAGCGTCAGAATTGACCAACTGTGAGCGAGACGAAGAAGACAAGAAACTACAAGAACCATTGACAAATAATGCATCATTCAAGATATCATAAACGTTCTGGTCGAAGCAAAATATAGCTGCAAATGAGTGTGAAGGTTGAAGATCTGTCTTTCTTTGTTTCACGTTTTCAGTGGGTTGACTCACACAGGTTTTACAGAGATAGAGACCAGGATCATCGTTAATGAGTGACGATAAATCCTGAATGGAAAGTCCTAGGCAAGAGTAATCAATCCAATCTCTACAACTTGAACATTCAATTTCAGACTTGATGGATGGTTGTTTGCACCAGCAACTCTTCATTTGGGGAGCTTTAGGGTCTTTTGAAACTTGGTTGGTCTTCGAAAACTGTGACGAATTCTGGTGGGTGACAGACGACCTA
Organism: Prostheceraeus crozeri; assembly: GCA_907163375.1. Lineage (NCBI taxonomy): Eukaryota > Metazoa > Platyhelminthes > Polycladida > Euryleptidae > Prostheceraeus > Prostheceraeus crozeri. The sequence continues at coordinate 27,182 of CAJQUW010004551.1, read as the reverse complement.
CTGTTGGTGGATCCTACACTGGTGATACCACTGTTCTTAGGCCTACTGACAGGAGACGACTTTGACGATTTAATTTTCTTCATAGTTGAAACAAAGGGGAAGAGCAGACTTTATGGGATTTGAGGGGCTGCTAGCTGCAGCGATAGATTGCAAGGTGCTAATACTCCGGCAGGGTAAACAACAAGTCGTGTGTAGCTAATAAGGAGATAGCGTCGTAAGGCACAGCTATGACTAAATAAGGCAACGTAGGAGGCAGCGATGAAAGACTAGTGACGCAAAACTAGAAAAACGTGCTTTTTGTATAGATGGCCTCCAAGAAAAGAGAAAAAATTGATCGCAGATTAGAACCCACGATATCTCGACCGATCGCTTCGAACTTATCCCCTTAGCCACTCCGGCAACAGAGGTTGGCGATGTGCACCGAATACTATGAACTTAGCTGACTCACAAATATGATTAGAAGGCGGTGCTAAAGACTATGGTAATTAACATAGATATCGTGCTCACTGACACAATCCGTCAGTGTACAGCCATGGCCAAAAGTCACCGGACACTGACATTTTTATGGATATTAGTTGAAATATTCAGCGCATCGCTTCGATACTCTAGAATAATATGTTTGTATCACTGCGTCATCTACCAACAGTAGCAAAATTTAAATCAAATTTCATTAACCCAACCTTTTTGAGCAAATTTACGTTTTGGCCATAAGTCACCGGACAACCAAAATGTGAACATTCATTATTTTAACTGGTCCATATTTTCTGATGTAGGAACTCAATAGCTCCGTTGTTTGCTGTTTTCTATTCTTCAAGCACATCATTTTCAATAACTGAAAAAGAAAAAATTCAAATTTCAAATTTGAAAGGGAACGGCGGCTTGGCCAAAAGTCACCGGACATCACATTTTCATCTTTTTTGCGGAGTTTCCAGGTTTTTACAATGTTGATGTGCCTTCCAGCTGCACGTATGAGATGTTGGCTTTCTATGGTCTATTTTGCATCCCACCTTGAACTTTGCTCTGTCTGTCAAACCGCAGTACAGCACTCTACACCACTTCAGGGATTCGCTTTCTATGGACTAAGTTATTGCAATTTTCAGGTTTGCTTGAGAGACGCCTGACAAGCAATCATATTTCTATGTTACCTCTCGACTTCCGATTCAAAATTCAAATTCAAGGTTCATGTCACAAATCTGAATCATTTCATTCTCAAAAGTTGACTGAACTGTGCAAGTGAAGTGATCGTCTAACGAAAGTGATGCCGATGCGAAAGCAAGTCTCACCGAAGAAGAGATCTGAGATTGTGACTCTCTTGAAAGAAGGCTACGCCATTCGCAAAATCTCTGTCAAAGTGGGTGTCCCAAAATCAACAGTTTCCGACATAAGAAGTCGTTGGCTTGCTAATCCCTCAGGTCATGGTTCTCCTACAAAGAAACGAACGGGTCGCCCTCGACGTTCATCTGAAAGACTGGACAGAGTGATTATTCGGCGCTGTGAACAAAATCGATTTTTGTCTTCGAAGCAAATCAAGGCGACCCTCGGAGACTTCGGAGCTTCAATGAGTGAGCGAACCATCAGAAGGCGACTAGAACACGCAGGCTTCAGCTCTAGACGACCAGCAAAGAAACCTTTCGTGAATGCCTTTCAAAGGCGTAGAAGAGTTTTGTTTGCCCAAAAGTATGCTGAGAAAGGCCCGGAGTACTGGCAAAGAGTGATATTCTCGGATGAATCGTCCTTTGATCTACACGGTAATCGAGGGTCGCTCAGAGTCAGACGAAGAATCGGAGAACGCTACCTACCAAAGTGCACAGTGGCGACGACTAAGCATCCTGTCAGTGTGATGGTGTGGGGATGCTCCTCCAACAAAGGCGTTGGCAGGCTGAGAATATTTGAAAATGGTGAGAGGGTAAACCAGAAAGTTTATCTTGACGTTCTCCAGAATGAGCTGCTTCGTACTCGACAAGAGCATTATCTCGAAGGAGGAGAAATTTTTCAAGATGACAATGCCCCATGTCATCGGGCGAAAACTATTAAAGAATGGCTCGCAAGGAACGAGGTGGAGCACATCCAAGATTGGCCTGGTCAAAGTCCAGATGTCAATCCCATTGAAAATCTTTGGGCTGTTGTTGGACGTGTAATCTACGAGAGGGCCCCAAAAACCAGATCAGAAATCATTTCTGCCATCATTCAAGCTTGGCATCATGTCATCACCCCCGCATCTTGCACACAACTGGTTGACAGCATGCAACGACGACTGAGATCAGTGATTCAGGCGAAGGGATTTCCTACCAGGTACTGAAATTCGTGATGGATTGTTTATTTTCGAATCCTGATGTAGAAACCTAATAGAAATGTTTTTCTATAAAACGATATTTTGATTTGTGTAGATCAAAGTAAATGGGTGTAGATGGGGATTTCTCAAAGACAAAACAAAACAGTCTAAACAAAACAGTCAAATAACAGTCTACTTAGATTTGATTAACTTTAAAATAAATTTATTTCCCAATCAATTTCATTTGAATAAGTTCGGGTCTAGTTAATTTAAAGTCATATTTGAATATTATCACTTTATGAAAATCTAACATAACAACGATGTTTTTCATAGATATTATTTAGCATGTGAAAAGATTCCATTAGATTAAACACAATAACCTATCACAGAAATGGTCTAAAGAACATGTTTTTCACTAAGCTGATAAAGAAAGTGTCCGGTGACTTTTGGCCAAGCCGCCGTTCCCTTTCAAATTTAAAATTTGAATTTTTTCTTTTTCAGTTATTGAAAATAATGTGCTTGAAGAATAGAAAACAGCAAACAACGGAGCTATTGAGTTCCTACATCAGAAAATATGGACCAGTTAAAATAATGAATGTTCACATTTTGGTTGTCCGGTGACTTATGGCCAAAACGTAAATTTGCTCAAAAAGGTTGGGTTAATGAAGTTTGATTTAAATTTTGCTACTGTTGGTAGATGACGCAGTGATACAAACATATTATTCTAGAGTATCGAAGCGATGCGCTGAATATTTCAACTAATATCCATAAAAATGTCAGTGTCCGGTGACTTTTGGCCATGGCTGTACATGTACAAACAATCTCAACACTCGAATGCAAAAGATATACTGGAAATTCTGGCGCCGATATCTTAGCACAAAGCACTGAGCAAGGACGGCATAGATAGCCACCGAATACACTTCAAGCTGAGAGATAAAGTGAAAACAGATCACGTGATGTGCGGTAATTAAGTGCGGGAAATATAAAAACGCCGCTAACTTTTCAGGTAGATCATCAATTAAAATATGAATAGCATATGCGTATAGACCAGATGAAGAGCTTTCATAAGATACAAAGCACTGGAGAAGACGATGCCGGTAAACTATCCTACGGATGCACACAGTAGGCCTAAATATGTCTACTTTCATGCTGTCAATGACCATTGAGTTTCCGGCTAAAATTTGAACTTTCTGAATCAGTTTTTTGAATAAAATCAATTCAAATTTCGAACAAGCTGACCGAGTTGGCAAAACCATATGCCACCATCGGAGCGTGCATACACCAATTGTGTTGCACTGTCCTGGGTTTCCGGATACTCAAAACAGCTCCGGAAAATGGGGTTGACTCAATCATTGGAATTCAATTGATGTTTCATGAAATTCAGCGGATAACTGATTAAACACACCTAACTAACACCGACTTAAATATGAGCACGGAAAAACATGGAATAGGCCCCTATATAGGAACAGTTGATTTAAAAACATCCGAAAAAACATTCAAAATTACACCATTTCAGACTGTAAGATGTCGAACAAGGTATAGAATCGAAGCAAACTGATAAAGTTCAATTCATGGATCTGTGTTGTAAAGCGTATAACATCCAATTTAATATCGAACATATGTGATGTCACCAGTCACACATCTCATTTATGATATCAAAGCGGCTGCAGATTCAAGTGTCAACAACCCATGCTGATGGTTGCAGGACGTTTCGGTAATATTTGTAGGGTAGGCATGATGATATTCATTATCTTATTAATGTCCGGCATCGCCACGATGACTTTTAACAAGATAATTGACTGAGATATCGCAACAAACATTAGTATCAGGAAATTCATGATAGCAAATGTCAGTACATATTTATTAATTTGGACAAATTAGTATAGCACTGTACTCAAGCAAAACTCGCAGCGTTAAAACGCAGGCTACATATAAATCACTAGTCAACATTTAAGTGAAGAAAATGTGTTAATCAACTGAAATTTCTTTTGATAAATCTTGAAAGTCAACAAAATGTTCGAACTTCTGATATCTAGGGGAATGCAGTTCCGCACACAAGGGCCAAGAAGCAAAATGCACGACTTTCCCGAGATATTGTCCTGGAACCTTCATTGGGCAACTGTCTTCAGATGATCGAAGAGAACGGGAGGAAAAATACACATTAGGGTGTGTCAAAAAAAACCGAAGTTTGGAAAAGTTCAGGTGCTCAGCGGCCAAATGGTGAAATTTGTTTTAAAACTAATATATGTGAAATTTTAAGCCGATTGGACAACGTTAAGGGGTCGCGCAAAGAGGTCAAAGTGATATCAGTTTGTCGTTTTTGGGCTACAAAATAGCCTCTGACGTCATTATGTGACCTCATATGACCTTTTTGACCTCTTGCTATGATAGATAAGAGTCATATTTATATCTGTTATTAATATATTATATGGCTCTAAAATTTTTTAGTTTTGCCGTAAAATGACATTTAGTGGTAGAACATCGTGTCTTACAGTGGTCACGTTACCCTTCGATATTGCCTAAATTTTGATCATAAAATGCCGATTTCTGATGAAACAAAGCATTTTAGAGCCATATAATGTATTACCAACAAATATAAATGTGACCCCTATCTATCATGTCATGTGGTCAAAAAGGTCATTTGAGGTCACAATGATGTCAGAGGCTATTTTTAGCCCAAAAACGACAAACTGACCTCGCCTTGACCTCTTTGCGTGACCCCTAAACGTTGTCCAAACGGCTTAAAATTTCACGTATATAGATTTCCCCGCTCTTGTTACCAGTGTGTAGAATCAAGTTACCGGGATTTATGTCATTACACATGCATTCCATGTGCTTGTGGTAGTAACACAAACTAATCAGTACATGTAGGCCTATCAAGCAGTACCTCTAACTGATTTGCTTTCTGAAGTTTATCTTTTGTGAAAATTTTCCCTTTACAAAGACCAATGAAGAAAGGAAAATCAGTATCATTTTTTATGCATACCTAGAACCAAAGTACTAATTAATGTAAATGAAAAGACAAAATCCATAATTCAATCTATATTTCAAGCAATTACAAGAGTTATCCTTCAATGTCCTGTCTATTCAAACTTGATGGAATAAATCGATCCACCCGACGGCACCAATGAGAGCATTTTGTAGGTGTTATTTCGTTCAAGGCAGTGCTCGCTAGTCCGATTAGAATCCTTGCTCTCCATGCCGATTCGGTTAGTCCATGTAAAGCACACTCACCGTCATTTACTATATCTTGCTGCACCTGTGCGGTTGTTAGCTGACGACTTACAGCAGCCTTAAAGCAGCTATGTGCTTGCTCCACTGGGTTGAGAAAAGGGCTGTACGGAGGTTGGGTATGTACGTGGAATCGATGTTCATGTTCCTGTGGCACTGGTATTCAGGTGCGATCGGGCTCCATCGTGCACGAGATGAACAACTCCAAGACGTGTTGATATCTCGACGTTTATGAGATGGTATGAACTCTTGGTACCTCACATGATCAACAGTTTGCTGCCTCAAATCAAAATGATAGCCATTATCAGATTGACATTTGCCATTCTGGCCCCGATGACACGTTGCCGTACTGCCTGACCCACTGGTGATCTCCCCTGTGTCCTTCTGGTAAAAAGATTGATGCCACATTCATCTATGTAGATCATGTGCTCATGAACATTCAATGATGTCAGCCAGGTAGCGTATCTGAAGCGATTCTCCTTTGTTGCCTCCGTATTACTTCGAAAAGGAACATCGGCGTCCTTCCCGGCAATTGACAGAGATTAGTTGATCCTTCAAATGGCGACATATCGTTGAGATGCTAATGATTGGCTTGTTCGGGAGCCGCGCTTCCAGCTTTTCTTTGATGGCTGTTAGGGTCGAAAATGGCTCTTCCCTGGCGATTTCAAGAATGGTCCTCAGCATCTCGTCATCCACGCGCATATTCCTTGGACCACCTTGCGCCCTCCTTTCAACTCTCCCTTCACTTCGCCAAACTCTGATGACACTTCTGGCAGTGTTAGTCTCTGTTAATGGAGAGAGTGTCGGCGAGAGCAATGAAGTCCTCATTCCTTTCATATGCGTCAACGACACGCCTTCGATCCATATTCGAAACTCGATTGTTCGGCATGATGAACGGAATGACCGCATTCAATGGCCATATCCGCTTTAAATATCGAAGAGCACAAATCAAAGTGAATGCATGAAGTGGTATCGTGATTGCTTGCAGTGTGATTTTGATTTCTAATACATAGATATTTCGCTCACCTGTGTTAGGTTGAATGCTGTCAATTGGTAATTTCAATGCACAACCCGGTATCTTGAAATGATAATTTGCTGAACCTGGTAAGCTGAATTACAGTCCCGGCAACTTGATTCAATGCTTTGGTAACAAGAGCTGGAAAAGCTACAGTCCGTTTCATAAAAAGTGGATCATCCTAAAATTAGACTAGATAAAACATTAAGTATGATACAGAAAGCATTTTTCATGTTATTTCATGTCCCTAATATATTTAAATGTCCTTATATAATCTGATAAGCTATGATACAGTAACGGTTCTTAAGAAGCTAATATTTTGTGGCCCTCAATGACATTACCAATTCGTCTAGGCATTGATTCGAAGATATCGCTGATTTTTGACTGATCTAACTTTCTCCACTCTCTTTTAAACAGTGACGTAAGTTGTGATGCGCCATCTGTAGGTAGCAGTGAACGACGAACGCTACGTTTTAGAATACTCCATACATTTTCTATGGGATTCAGATCAGGAGAACGAGCTGGCCAAGATGATGTCCTAAGCCCTAATTGAGACTTGCATAAGTTGACTCTACTATTCCTGTGACACGTAGCATTATCATCCATAAATAACCAAGTCGATGGATCACCAAGTTGATCTGTCATTTGGCCAATGTTCATTCGTAAAACATTCACATAGCGTTCAGAATTCATGGTTCCTTGCTGTATGTGAAGTTCAGAGCGGCCATTGGTCCAAATGCCAGCCTAAATCAGTAGAGTCGCACCCCCTTGTACCCGGGGACGATGTAAATGTCTCGGAATTTCCTGATCAGATTCTATCCATAATCTCAATCGACCATCACTATCCTTCAGACGGACTGATGCCTCATCAGACCAGACAACCCGATCCCATTGATTTCGCCAGTGACAATGACTCATTGCTCGTTATTGTTCATTTGTGCTTTGTATTGTTTTCAACCGGTAAGAGATAGATTTCTAGCTGAAAGCAATCAGGAGTGCTGCCAACACCACCGCAACGAAGTCAGGAAGCTATGGAACATGAAGTCCAGTTAATCACATGTAGCAGTTACATTATTGTTGATGAATAATGGTGCTATACTGGCTCTGATTAACCGATTTTCTATATTTTTGATTTGCTTGATAGCTTTTGGCTTGTAGAACAACATATTACATAACAAAGGAAACAAATGTAATTTTATAAGAGTGAGGTATGATTTTGTGTAACATTGCTAAATGAAGATCAAATTATCTACTACTTTTTTTATCTATAACAGGAAAACAACTCAATATTCATGCTTGAAATTTCCAACAATGATATTAGTAAGAACAACTGACATATCTTCCAAATTTCAGAGAAATTCGTTCAAGTTTGGCGGAGTTAGACAAAGTTGAAGTTAAGGCGATGTTTAAGGGTGATCCATTTTTTATGAAACAATCTGTATATTAGTTTTACACCAAATGTCACCATTTGGCCGCTGAACACCTAAACTTTTCCAAACTTCGGTTTTTTGACACACCCTAATACACATTCATCAATTGCTTGATATGCACAGGTGAATTCAAGTAACATACTTTATAACAGAAACAGCCGATGTTGAGTTTTTGACGTTCGTGAGGAATGATGTGCCCTCGACGTCATAAGATCAAGAAATCAAAGAGATGTATCAGACATAGACGAGACCGCCAACACTGACACAATCTGATATTTCTGCTCCTGAAGTCCATTTTATATTCTTTTATCATAGAATCTCCACACAATTGAACAAATTAAGCACTAAATTCATTAATAGTCTTGACATTCTCGATTTCACAGTCAAATTACATGTCAATGAAGGACCCATTTTTGGATTCTACAAAAAGCCAGCTAAAAAGGATCTCTTTGTTCACTTCGAATACCATACACCAACTGAATGAAAAATTAACATTATTCGAAATGAAAGAAATTGCATCAATATGAGATGCACGAACCACGAAGATCAACGCATGTTTCAAGATGACTTTGACAACATATTACGGCAAAATGGCTACACAAAAGAGATTATACTTAATACTAAACATGACCGACGAAAGAGTAAGAAACAAAACAAGGAACCATTTTATTTTAAAGTTGATTACATCTCAGAAAACATAAAAAAAAACAATTTTCAGAAAGGAAGGAATCCCTATACGTCTTGCCAGCAAATCGATAACATTAAGGAATACCCTGACAAAGAAAATTCCAACGCAAAATCATTGTTTAATGAAAAATTGTCCAATCTCCAATCCCGACATACACTAATCCCAAAAATGTGTGTCACCTTTTGAATTGCTTTCTAATGTTAATAGGCGACATCGTTATAAAATTGCCAATTTAAATATATCTATGAGGACATTGACCACTCAATATGACATGAATAAGTTAGTCATTGAATTGAAATATATTTCTATAGATGTTATAAGTTGCATTGGTAATAGAAGGCTTTGATTTTAAAACTAATTCAGGGTGGCGGCCAGATTTCAAACTTCAAATTCCCGGGCGATTCCCGGGCTATTTCATCGAATTTCCACGCCATTTTTTTATAATGACCAGATATTTTGTTCCATTTACACCGCTCAAAAATTATCCGGACACTGCTTTGAACTATTTTCAAAACACTAATGTGCGTGGTTTCCGTGTCACAGTGGTTAAATGCTTGGCCTAGCAATGTTTCGGTCCAGAGGTCGAGCTCCGAAAGTGTCATCGGAAGTCGTCAGGATGGGCATCTAGACTAAGAGATCACAACGCTCCAGATTGAAGCCTGACTATGACAGCACCGTCCAAGCCCCCAGTAAGGAGTAGTAGTGACGTTAAAAATCATTTTTTGCTTTAAACTACTTTTATCTTACCTTCCGGCTAGAATTTTGCCACTAAATTATGACGTGAACGATATTTGACTCTGTCGCACTAAGTTTTCAAAATTTTTGTGAGCGGTGGTTCTTAAGATTATAAACATCTACTTTTCCTCCATGGTCTGCACCCAGTGAGCAACTTATGGAATCTAAATGATTTCATATCGATGGAAAAGTTCGCTTCCTGAACTTTTCAACGATCAAAAATGCTTCATTTTCATCATCTGATTCATAAAATTCTATAAAGTTGCACTTAGCCGATTTTCAGTCTTCAATTTTCAAACATGCTAAGTTAAAGCAACAAATTACATTTTGGAACGCTACATTTTGAACTGCAGCGTATTCACGCCATGAGAGAAAGCCAAGATATCAAAATCCACATGTTAATACAAAAACACGATAACACCAACTTATCCAGAATCATCGACAAGAGAAACCAGGAAGACTGCCACAATGGAAGAAGAAGACGTTAACGAATAAGCCAGAAGAATTCCTAATTGTCATCCCATTTTTTATCAGTTTGCGTACATACAATGGGCGCGTGGTAACCGTCATCTATAAAATTTGTGCTTTGGATTCCCGCCTGCCTAAATTCAATATATTCCAGCAATGTGTGACATACACACTTCTCAAACTTTAGGATGTAATCACGTAATATGCCCTACCACTCCACAAATGGAAAACAGTGTGTAAACCTAAAAATTGTCATCGTGAAAAAAAGCAATTTCCTTCTTATTTAGTAGTTTTTCACAAAGACTCAAGTCTAAATACTGGGAAATACATTCTCAACGGTTAAATAATTTTTCGTTATGTTCGTACCATAATAGTTATGCTCGTTAAAATTTTCGGGTCGGGTTCAAACTTATGGTTCGTGTGGCAGGTGGTCGGGTTCGGGTTTCAATTCATAGCTGCTGCACATTTCACTGGCGCCAAATGTGGCAAAGAATATTTTAGTGGATACTGTCGTCTTGTTCTAACCCAATTTCATACTGAACACAAAAATCGTGAAAGCGGCAATTGTTTCTGACAATATAGTGGTTCCAATGATATTATCCAACGTACTTATGAAGCTTTGCACCTAACTGGTTCGGCCACACCTAGAATATGCCGTCCCAGTTTGGAATCCATCCTTATCAAAAGACATTTTCTGATCGAACGTGTGCAACGGAATATTGACTCGGAATATTCATGGCTCAACTTCCATTCGACACGAAGAACGATTAGGATGCCGTCGACATGCAATGGACCTCGCGGAAGTATTCAAAGTTATGAATCACCGTACGCCCTGTGATAAGAATACTTATTCATCCGAAATGCGTCTACTACTCGTGGTCACTCTTTCAAACTCTACAGTCCTTTCGCTATTCAGGACTTTAAAATTACTTGATCGAAAATAAGGAGGAACTAAAATTGTTTTTAGGAGTTCTTATTCTGTCTGGGTATTTAACAGTACCTGCAAGAAGACTTCAGTGGGAAGATTCGGCTAATGTTGGACATCACTTAATCTCTTCGAGTATAAGACGAGATCGTTTTGAACGAAAATAAGAGCTATTCATTTCGCCAATAATTATGAAATTGATAAAAGTGTAAAAAATTTCAAACTGAGACCACTAATTACACGATTGAATGCAAATTTTCAGACACACTACCTGAGAGACTCATGGATTGGGATGAAGCCATGATTAGACATTACAATTCCCACGGGAATAAACAATATATTTGTGGCACATCCATACGGTTAGGGTATAAAGCATATCTTAATACTGCAACAGGTCATCTAGTGAGTTTTGATATCTATCAAGGCAAGCATTTTCTTTCACGACAAAACACATGCAGTTACGGCAGTCTAGTAGGAAAACATTCTGCACCTTTACTACACTTCTTCGATAATTTGCCTCATCCAGACCTCAGTTACTGCTCCTATTTTGACAATCCTTTTTCGAATGAAGATCTTTTCCTCGAACTGCAGAGGAGAGGCTACGATGGCATAGGCACCATACCAGAAAACCGCATACCAAATGACTCAAGTTCGCAAGAAAAAAAGAGGTAGCCAAAGAGAAACGAGGTACATGCGCTTATACTGCAAATATGAAAAATGATTTTACATTGGAAAGACAATTTAGTTAGTTTCTTTGATATCAACATGTGATTCCATACATTCAATAGGAACTTATCAGCGATTCTCCCGCGCTAGCAAAACAAAGATTACCGTAGATACTCCTAATACCGTAAAGATGTATCATAAGTTCATGGACGGAACGGACCGCATGGACAAAAATGTGACTTGTTGTTGAGTTCCATCAGATGCAAGAAATGGCATCACCAAATTTTTTTCTTGGACCATTTCCTGTAGATGTCTCTATCCAAAATACTCGCAATCTTCATCTAAGATTTGGTGGCAATTTGTTTTTGCTTAGTTTCCGATGGCGGATATCAATTTCTTATTTAACAAAATATGGTCGTCCAACCCTGGAAAACGCAAGTTCCGTGAAAATGGTGATCTGGGCGCAGAGGGTAATAAAAAGCAGATATATTGAAATATTGTTTTGGATGACTCACGTGCTTCATATAACTACTGCTCGCAAAGATAATTGCAGCTTTGAGAAAAAAATTATTGGCATTAATGAGTCAAATTTGAATGAAACTGATGTCTTGCTAAAATTTTAGCGAATCTTGGTTTCTGATTTCGTGGTTGAGACAGACAAAACTTTCGTTCCATATTATGTTATATTTTCTTTTTGATATTTTTGTGAAAATATCATTCCCGGGCGATTCCCGGGCAAAACATAAAAATGGCCAAAATTCCCGGGCGATTCCCGGGCCTAAGGGCTATTTCCGAAATTCCCGGGCGCGGCCGACACCCTGCAATTGCACTCAAGCATGCCTACACGTTTAACGAAATGAAAACAGCAAAATTGAGTGATAAAATTGAAAGAGAGTAATAATGGAAACTAAAGAAAAAATGGCTTATGGTAGAGACTTTTGGCTTCCAGTGATGAAGATGGTAACAGCTGATATTGTCGGGGCCGAGACACAGAGATTCGTGAATAAAATGAATAAAAAATGTTCTACCGTTAGAAAAGAAAATCCACCGAACGCAGCAACAATCCACTGCTTAGATATGTCATGAATGCAAGATTTTCATCCGCAGTGGAGTACTAAATATGTGGAATGAGCGATTTTCTTATGAACGGTCTGCGCAAGGCCGGTATAAGAAAACAGAGACTTCTTGTTATGAGTATAAAGGAGAATGAGAGAAAGATTGGCAAAGAAAATGCGGAAAGAAATTTGGATGATGTGACATTTGCGAGGAAAGTATCAAAAAGAAGTGGCATTGGCTGTTAGAATGACTTACAATCTATCGCGGTCGAAGAGATGGATGACCATTCCTCAAAACGCAATTGATAACCTGATAAAAATACATGCAAATATGTAAACTTCGAAGAATAAGAACTATGACGAATTCATCAGATTGTCTCCACCGTTACTAACATTTTATAATCATGTTGAAATAAATCACGTTTTATCATCACCTTAATTACTTTTCTTACCTTATGCAATCTGAAAAACATTTATTACAGTATGGTGGGAGGTTCTGATATGTGTATACATTTGGTTATATTAAAAGGTGACACTCATTTTTGGGATTAGTGTATGTTTCCGCAAGAACATAATATATGATTATCAATGTCAACAATGCCATAAACATTACATTGGTAGCACTATTCGCTATCTTCACAATAGAATAATAGAACATCACAACAACAAGAATTCATCTATTTACAAGCATCATCAAACATGCAATCAGAGAAAAACCTTCAATACAAAAATTCTCAATTTAGCAGATGATGAAGCAAATCTCAGATTAAAAAATCAATAACCATCAGAAGACAAAAACCAAAAATAAACAGTCGGGCTGAATATGAACAATTCAAAGATTTTCTATCATAGTAACATCATATCACCAACTGGTTGGGAGGTTAGGGTGTATATCATGGGTTTATGCCCGCTGTGCTGTATCATGATTGCTATTTCTTGCCATGATGGATGCTATGAGCTCACAAAGACATCTTAGATCATATTTTTTGAAAATTGCACATTTACCAAATGTACAATAGCGATGAGGTGACATGACGAATGTCAGACGGGGCCGCAGGCTTTTCTGAACTGAACAAAAAACTGAACTTTTTGTACCTGAAGATGATTGCCGGATAGCAGTCAAAAAATTTTGTACATATATACATATAAGAATAAGATCAATAATAATAACATCTTAAAATACTCCTGGCTCTTTCCAACCACAAAACTGAAGATTTTTACAGATAATAAATGCATTTGGCTATCTTGAGGCAACGACATCATTGCGACATCATAGATTTTCTTACATCATACATCGCAAATGTCACTTATCGGAAATACATTAAGAGCATAGACAAGCTATGGGACATTTTTATATATTTCTTTTTATTTGAGAATGGCTATGGAATATTGCCGAAATATTGCCGAATGCTGTCACCTAATAGAAATAAGACCAAATACTTGATTTTCCAACAATGAATAATACTATGAATCAAGGCATACTTCAAAAACTAAATTCATTGGTAGCCTTAGGTGCTACCAGCTTTGCCCTGCAAGGACTCAAGTAGGTATTGCTCTCAAATGATCTCCAAAGCCATAGAGTTCCAACGCAATGACTGCTGAGAAATCTCCGTAAAATCATATTGATCTGGTCGCTCTGTTAAACACGTCGCATTGTTCGACAAAACTTTGTATCAATGCATCTTGCAATGCTGATTCCAAACTAGATACAGACTCCCAGATGCCATAAGTCTTTTTATCTCAGTATTGTACGTATCTTCAGTTTGAAACTTTACAGAGATGTAGGTCTCCAAATAAAGTCTCCTGTTGTGTCGAAAATGAAAAATAAATATTCCTTGTTTATACTCGGAAGCGCATTCGGCGACACACCGCTCTTCCATGTGGCCGAGTTCCATTTACCCAATTCTTAATTCTTTCAACCTGAGTGGTCTGCAAGAATACAGAGTATATCTATTTCAAAAGTCTTAGGTTTGACCCGACCAAGATTTGAACCCAGGTCTCCCGGACGCAGAGCGAATACTCTACCACAAGGCCACACACGGTTCATACCGACGTGTCGGGCAAAAAGACAATCCATTGCTAGTTAAGCAGGCATATTCCGGTGGTTCAGCATTCCATTGTTTGTCTTCAATAACATGCAATCAACATCAACATGCAGTTAACATTGCATGACAGCTATTTTTTACAATAACACATTACCCGTGAAGGGATAATTGATTACAAAAATATCATGGAAGTAAAAACTCAACCTACTTGACATCCATTCTTCCTGGGTGATCCTCTCCTGCATGTTTCATGGAAGTTGATGTCACGAAGCAACGCTACAACTTCAACTAGCTCCTTCAACTAGTGAATCCGCAATTGCCTGAAAATCGATCAAATAAGTGTTCAATCGTCAAGATGGTTTTTGAGCTGATGCAGTGCTTAATATTCAGCAGGTCAGCACAGGATCTAAATTATTTAATTATCAGATTTTCAAAATAATTTGCTGGCTTTATTAAGCATTTAGTGAATCTGTATGTAGGCTATGACTTAATTGTTTTCCTCAAATGTGTTCCTCACAAGATGAGGATAAAAGATATCTAACACGTCCAAGTGCCCATGCCAATAACTGGGTGATTGCGGTTGATTGCAGGCTTAGCAATAGAAAGCAAAAATACTTTCTCAAGTGATAAAATGAATTTTAACTAAATCAGAAATTTGATAAAATTTGCGATTAAAAACACTTATGTACTCAATGTAACGATAGCTTACGTAAAACAAACATTTTATGTTATCAGAATCCGGGTAACATTATCGCAGCTTCGGATTTCTGCATTTTCTTGCCCTTCTGGTTTCCTATACTACCCATTATCGTTCCATGACCGGATGGAACGCTTTCGTGGGATTGCATTTTCAATATCGAAGCGCATTGAAGAAGGGCAATATTTTTCTTAAGTTCTGCGATCTAGAAAGCTAGCGACTTGTTCCAGTGAGCACATACCCACTTCTGCGATTCACGAACCCACTTCAAATTCATCACGCAGGCTACGAAATGCAAGTGACTGAATAATGTGAATTTGTTGATTCTGAATGATGTCTTGATCATATTATTGAATACACCACTTTATTCTAGAAAATCAACAATATAATGCGTTGTGTCTGTTTTCTACAATTTACATGTCCAGTCCGTCGTTCAGCAGATCATTACAAACATTTGAATGTTCATATCACAGCTACATACATACCTGTACAATCTCATTATGACATAGATTTCATAACATACACTTCCACACCTAACTGCCGCAAACATAGCATTATAGTTTTCCATAGAACTCAACATTCTCAACACATATTAATAACATGAACTTTTAAAAGCAGCAAAGCATGATAATGATTACCTACCTTTTCATGACTTTTCACAAAAACCAAGTCATCGGAGTTGCAGTGTGGGCCTAGCCTACATTCCAAAATACAGAGATGTTAGAGCCTAGCCTCGAAAAATTCTGGAAATTCCTACCCCGCTTTCCTTACTTCTCAAGTTATTTTCAACATAACCTATTCCGCGGTAGAAGCACTGCAGTTTGGCTGAAATGCAATGATTTATTTTAAGATATATTTCAGAATATACCAAATACTTGGACTAATAATTCCTTACATATTAAGTAAATTGTCACAGTTCGTGCTAAACGGTTCGTCCTACGAGTGATTCACTATTTTCTTGGAAAATCGTTGGAAATCTTCGGGTTTAGAGATTGCACAATATGGAACATTGCTCATCGCTTATCTTCGTCAGTCTAAACCTTAAAAGTCAGAGAGCTGATACGAAGTAGTAGGTAACGAAATCGTGCTTGAAACCTTCACATGGCGTTGCACACTTTTTGAACGAAGGTAAAAGTATGACGCTTCGAATCCCTTGTCTTTCACAAGCAGCCTGAATTGAAAGCCCCATGTATTTCCAATGTAGAAATTGTGACAGATAAGTTATAAACATTGGACTACTTAAATGAGTCACGGACTGCAGATCCGAGACAAAGAAGTATTGCTTCAATAGTTAGTATAGAAGCAAGAAGAGTAGGTAAGTATAGAAAGTACCTGCAAGTTATGTAAGTGTAGGTCCACGTAATATATTATAAATATGTGATATGCATTTTTCATCTTTTTCGTAATTTGAGATAGCTTCATTTTTATGCCAGGCGGCGAAGGTTTGTTGAAGTTTTAGCGTCGTTTTTCTAATATTCTAAAGCGCTGTAGTTCTACCATTCTGTGACAAAAATCCTAAAAATCTCTAATTGTGCGTCTCTAAAGATGAGAATATGAGAATGACGATGCCATTTTCGGAAATAAGCAAAACCAAAACTCTCCAACATTTTTAGGTCGTCGATGCAACTAAATTCCGAGAGATATTCGGCGTCCAGCGCAGGAGTCAGCAAGAATTATTTGATTACTGTCATCAAAAAAACTACAATTAATTCATTGATGCCATCGAATAATTGCAATCCATTGATTGATTAATTTAGTGTAATGTAAACGGTATTTAATTGACTGATTTACTTGCAATGTCGCCACCACTCTCCATCATTGGAAAAACATTCCACCTTCAGCGATGAAACTTAGTAAGCATATCATGTTCTCAACTGATCTCTTTCAGGATTCTAATCAGTAACTACTTGGTGCATAGCGCATTTGGTATCTCTAGTATGCATATTACACTGTCTTTATGATAACATTTATGACTCTATTTTGCGTTCTGTTACAGGCTTAGGTTTAGGTTCTGTGATTAGCCTGTTCACTAAATTGCTTCGATAATTGATTCTCACTGCAATTGTGATGCATGAGCTTGAGCCTGTGTAATAAAATTTATCGATATTCACATCCAGTTAAGTAAATGCATTTCATGTGATGAGTCTACTCAAGTCACTATCCAAATTGACAATAAACTTATGCGACTTGCCTAATTCGCTTCAAATAATAGTGAAAATAAACTTTAATTGCTTCCTCCTGCTACTAAAATTAATTGATTGTTAACCTAAAACTCATAATAAACTCATACGCTGACAATGCAAACAACGATTCACAGAAAAAAATAACAATTATCAAAAACAATTATTCGAATACTTTTAAGCAAAGAGATCTACTATTAAGACCTGGGGTTTGATTTAATCTAGGAGTTTTATCATTTATTAACAAAGCTTCTACTATACGAGTTTCAAATTCACTACGTCCTGTGTATTTAGCAGAAAACAATTATTAATGTCATTACTACAGTTTGAACATATGTTCAGATGGCTGCCTCCGGCTAAGTTATCTCTTATATGTTTTTTCATTCTTTGATATAATCTGCGTTTCGTATGTGCCAAGTATTGGGTATCAGGATCAACCCGACATTCAAAATTATGCACAACGCATGATCGCATTATCCTATTTGTTTTATCTTTCAGACTAAAATACTGTCCTGTTTTGCAGGTGTTGAATATTATTTTAACATCATGGTCCAATTTCCTAAATACTTTAACAAGTTTGCGTCGGAATTTTATGGATGTTTCACCTACAAACGGAAGTATCAAAAACTTGGTATCCTCCCATTCATCTGTCTTCGTTGCTTTATTATCCGCGCTATATTTTATTTCCAGGAATTGCTTTATTAACGAGTTGATGAAGTCAATGGGATGAGTTGCTTGCTAGAATTTTCGTAATATTTTTAATCTCTATGTCAGAAAGTTTCCAGCTTGAGCATACATAATACACTCTATGCAACATTTCCATCACAAGGGTACGTTTCCGTTGGATAGGCCAGGTAGCATTATAATTCATTAGTAGACCTGTGTATGTACTTTCCCTAAAAATCGATGTGGATAGGCCATTACTTTTGTCAATTTGAACATCCAAAAATGAAATTATATTTTTACTTTTCTCTATTGTAAACTTCAAATTGGGGTGTTGTGAATTCAAAAAAGATTGAAATTTATCTATATTCTCAATATTATCAAAAACGACTAATATGTCATCAACATACCGTCTATAAAACTAAGGGGCAAACGCTTCATTCATGCAACTTTGCTAAAGGTTAGAAAGAAAGAAATTTGCCAACGTAGGACCCAATGGTGAGCCCATACTAACACGATCGATTTGGCGATATACATTACCATTAAAAGATAGACACCCATTGACTGCAAAATCTAATAACTTTTTGAAAATTGTTTTATTACATTGGGGCTTACTATTGTTATTTTAACTATAAACAAGATCTGTAGGTAAATCAATTACTTCTTTTACAGGTACGTTAGTGAATGGTGAATGGACATCAAAACTACAAAAAATTGTTTGAGTCAAATTTGTCCTTCTCAGCCTCAATTTCCTGAATGCATTGATTAGTTGAGCTAAGCATATACTTCGTGCTGATTTGCTTTTTACTTATTTCGTTCAAATACTTAGCTAAATCGCATGTCAGAGCGCCAATGGTACTGACAACTGGTCTTGATCTTTTGCTTTCTTTATGAACTTTAATTGTATAATATACTATTGAACGACCAGAAGGCAGTATTCTCTTGAATGTGCTAATTGGTATTTTCGGCTTTACTTGTTCAAAAAGTACGTTAAGCTTCGTCCATCTTTACACTGGGCGATTATCTAAATTATTTGGGTTACTTATGTTTCTAAATTTAGAGGCATCATTGACAAGATCATCTATTTCTGCAGCATGCCGCTCACTATCCAGTATCACCACACCGTTGCCTTTATCATACTTACAGATTTTAATACTTTAATTTTTTACTTTATCTACTGATAGTGCAGTGCATCTTTTTATTTCCATAGCTATTACATGATGCTGCTGCATCCTTTTCGAATTCTTTAGTCATCATTACAAATTCTTGCTTTATGTCTTTCGACAAGTTATCACATGTACTAGGTGATTTTTCAATTTCATATCGTAGGTTATATGTATCTATCTTTCTAGGTAGGATATGGCGTTTCATACCGCAACGCAATGACTCTTTTTCACATACCGTTAATTCGTACGTGCTTAAATTCATTATCGTTTCAGGAGCTTTCCATCTTTTTTCTACCCAGAGTTTTGTTAGTTTTTTACGAGTTATTATGTGTGTCTACAACTTGTTTTAAGGAACTGTCAGCAATTTTATACATACATACTTTTAAGACGGTGTACTTTACCAAAGAAAGTTAAGCGCGCAAGCAATTTTACTGAAGTTCAAGTTTAGTAATATTCCCTTTGCGTTGTTTTGAAATGTATTTTATATGATCATCAATTATTTGACTTTTATCAAATCTCAACAGATGTAACCACCACGAGACATGTTTCGGCCTATTGGGCCTCATCAGTCGTGGGTAGATTTGAATCAGCGATGTTGGAGCTAGAGGACGTGCAAGCATGCCCTCTAACCACAAGGCCACCGGACTTTTATAAGACGTTTCCTCTCTTTCCGCTTCTTTTCTCCATCTGTCTCCTTCTTCTTTGCTTCGTCGAGCGCTTCCTGATATTTTTCGTCTAGCATAACGAGCAGACCACATAATTTCATTTGTGACAGTGATGTTTTAAGAGCCACCTGCATGCTGAATGGCATCATATACATGCACTATTCGCTGATTAACAATCGTGCTTTCATTCAGGTTTGGCTGATACATTCAGATTGATTGATGGAGAAGCCAGAATCGACTCGTGCATGTCCATGAGAAAGAGTCATGAACAACAGTCCACAGCTCTTGCATCATATTTTGCTTCAAGACGATTTTATACCAAAACACATCTATACGAGATGTCATAGTGCATTCTGCTAACCTATTTTGAAAATCATCTTTGTTGAGTAATTCTGAATACTACCGCTTTGCTTTATCGGCAACTTATGACTTATGTCGAAATATTTCCACTCTCATGGAGAATTGATAAAAGATCTGACATACACCTCCTTGAATTCGAGGCATTTTTCGAAATAAGAAGTGGTGAAAAAATGAAATAGCTTATGAGAGGAAAATTCAAAGGAGACCGTTCCTGAAGTCATTTTCAGCAAAGTCACTATCATCATTTTACAGGCTTCTCTAAAATCTATCTGTTTGGCTGGAGGCAATTATTTCCCGTGTGACCTAGCTCCAAAGCCAACGTTCAGCTGATGACTAGGTAAAAGACTTGGTTTGACAATCATCTGAAGAAGCAGTGTGAAAATCAAAGTTAACTCTTCGAAAAGAAACAGCCCAGGGAACTTCGGACTGGAAACGTCGAAGGAATGATTCTATGACATCAATAGGGTAGGTCGGGGTAAGTCGGACCATCGGGAAAGTCGGACCTACTAATTTCAAAAGTTTATGAATTGAAAACGAAAGAAATACAATATACCAACGATAAACACACACATTTATGGGATGTTCATGCCCTACCATTGGACCGTAAACATTGCTCATGGCCATTGTATTAGTGAAGTGTCAGATAAAAACATGCCACTTAAAAAAACATGCAAAAATTTCATCTTTGTTAAAGCCTCCCTTTGCTACATGAAAAATTCGGTGATAGTCTTCAAATACACATTTAATGTGGATATGGATATCATATCTATGAGAAACTTTCATTATTGTATTAGAATCAGGCTAGCTTAATTGAGAAATTTATTGTTTTTTAAAAAGGGGTAAATCGGACCTACGTAGCAGAAACAGTCGGGAAAGTCGGACCTATGCTACGTAATGTATTTTCTGCACATTTAAATCACGAGTCAAACATTGAGTTGTTTTATACATAAGTTTTAATTGCTCTGTCTGACATAGATGACATGCTACAATGTCGTCGTTGCATTTTCCCGGCCTTCCTTATTCCTCACGATCGTCATTCTATGTCCTATAGTCGCCTCTTCAAATTTTCGATCTCACCATTTGACGTTTGCTTATGTATAAGTCTAATGAGTCATGCCAGATTTCTAAGAAGTTCCCGTCCTGCGCACGAGTTGCAATCGTCCAATCACAGAATAGATAGAAAGTCAGCTGGTTTCCAAGAATCAGCTGGGAATTCTAGGAATTCGTCACTTCGCACAACTGCAAGGTCGGTTACTTATCTCACTCCGGCAATCATCGTTTTCAGATGCCACGCAACTATCAGAGAAAACGGGCCCAAAAGTATGGGAAGACTGCGCTCAACGATGCCATCCGGTCGTACGTGTCAAGACTGGTGAATCATTCCGTCGCGTTTCGAAGTGCACCGGTGTCCCAAAGACTACGCTATTACGTCATTGTTAGACAGATACGTCCGTCAAAATGGGTCGACCACGGGTCTTAAGCGACGACGAAGAAAATCGACTGGTTGAGGTGATAATTTACCTTAGCAAGGTGGCTCTCCCGCTTGACTCGACTGACATCCGTCGACTTGTTCAGCACTACTTGAATGAACTTGGTCGTGTGACGCGTTGGGATGACAACTTACCGAGTTACGACTGGGTATCTGATCTCAAAAAGCGACATGCTAACCTCACGTCCAGGAAGCCAGAGATCCTTACTCTTGCTCGAGCCAAGAGCTTCAACCGACCCGTCGTTGATATGTTCTTTCAGATGTATGAATCGGAAGTTAAAGACTTACAACCAACTCATCTGTACAATCTTGATGAAACGGGACTCTCGACAAATCCTCTGAACAAGAGGGTATTCGTTGCTAAAGGCGAGAGGTCAGCCTACATGCAAACACCGACAGCTGGTAAGACGATGTATTCCGTGCTCTTCTGTGCTTCTGCTGCTGGAGAGTACCTCCCTCCGTTCGTAGTTTATAAAGGCAAGGGAGCACCTGGGACACGTGGATGAGAAATGGACCCAAAGACGCTGTCTACGGCGCTACAGAATCCGGTTGGATGGAGGCCAAGGCATTCGAGGCATGGTTTCGTGATTCCTTCTTGCCCATTATACGGCAGAAACACAACGGCGAAAAAGTGGTTGTTGTGTTTGACGGCCATGGCTCTCACCTGACTTTCACAACAGCTGAAATGGCAAAGGATGCCAACATCACACTGATCTGCCTACCTCCGCATTCGTCACATGCCCTTCAACCGCTAGATGTCGGAGTCTTCGGTCCACTGAAGAGGAACTGGGCCAATATACTGAAAACATGGCAGCGTGAGACCCGATTGCAAGCAGTTGACAAGGCAGTATTTCCATCGTTGCTAGCGAAACTCTGCTCGACGATGGACCCAACTCATGCCATCTCAGGATTTCGTGGCGCCGGTCTGCATCCTGTGGACAAATCCAAGGTCAGCCACCGACTCATTGATGGTAAGACCTCGAATGTCAACGTGAACAGTCCCTCGCAAGCTCTGAGGATGCCGTTCTGTCTGTTGTGAGTCCCAACCCGAGCGCTGAAACACAATCTGCTCTTGACAACAAAAAAACCCCCCCGAAGACAAGTACAACCCGAAGCAGGTGAAGTCTTGACTGCCGAGGACGCACTTCGGAGACTTAATGAGAACAGCAGCGCCGCGAGGTGAAAAAACGGGTCTGCAAGCGCAATGAGTTCAACCAGTCCACCTGATCTTCCTGAATCGCTTCAGGAAACAACCGATGAAAATCAGTTCCCAGAGGCCAGAATGTCCGACTTCTTGCTAGTGAAGCTGAAAGCAGGAGCAAAGATGCGACAGTTTGTCGCTCAAGTCACGACCTTGCAGATGGCATCGCTGTCAGCTTTCTGAGGAGATTGCCTGGAGCTCAAAAACAAGTTCGTTTTTCCACCAGAACCCGACGAGGCAACAATCGACCAAAATGACATCGAGAAAATCATACCACGTGAGGATGTTCTCCCGGACAGACGTGGTTCCATTTACCTGGTGACTGGAATTTCCCTATGCTAAAAAACATTTAGTTCTATTTTGGTTCTTTGTTATTTTCAATAGATTTTTGATTGGAAATCGACAATCAAGAATATCTGAGTTTTTATTTTACAAAATTAGCTTGTGTCTTCTACATTTTTGAGCAGAAGATGGATCAACATTTCAATGGAGATATGGTATAGATCTAGTTTTAAGTGAAAGGTCCGACTTTCCCGAAATCGGGAAAGTCGGACCTACTGCGCTTTTTTTAAAAAAATTACAATAGCATTAAATAACAACTGAGTGTCAAAACTTTGCTACCGGGTTTCGCTTCTCTGATGATCATTTGCGAACTTAGATTAAAAACAATTTTTTAAAAGCGGACATACTTGGAATAATTTTAGCTTAAAGTTGAAAATGGGTCCGAATTACCCCGACCTACCCTAACGAATTTCGAAAATTACAATTTTGCAAGACAGAAACTTGCATCAACATTGCTTGCCAGGTTCAGTTTCACTATCGAAAGATTCTGACTGAGGCCTCCTACAAACCGGACGATTCCATACATTTCTGACATATGCTCCTAAGCCTTCAAATATCTCTAATATCCGTACAATGGATTTAGAATTATCCAACCAACGATGCGAACAATATTTCAAAGGAAACAGGAAGGATGAGTCTTTTTCGGAATTTATTATATCAACATGGTCGTTGATCAAGAGATAATTGTGACGTCCAACAGGCGAGTGCTTGAAAAGATTATGACAGGCCTTCATAAATGTTGGCCTACAGAAGCACCAATTTGATGCATTTTGGCGTGTTGCGTCTACATCATAGAGAACATGAAGACGGCAGCACCCTATGTCCATAAGTTGCGGAGATTTAGGGTCTTTTCATTTTTCATGCTCTTGCATCTCTTTCATCAAAGCCCAATTTTCTTTTGGGCCATCCATGCTCATCTGTAACAACCTGTTTGTCACACCCTATTTGCCAAGGACATTGAGCAAGCCGTCCTCTAGGTCGGAAGTTTTGAAATGTCCGAAAAGAGCAGAACCAAGAAATTGGCGGACAATTTTATCCTGCTTACTATCAAAATACAAAACATAAACATCAAATTGACCTTCGTGTGTCACTTTATTGAAGCATTCATCAGAACAGACAGTAAACTTTATGACATCCGTGGTCAACGCATCACACAGCAGGACCTCCCTCTTTTTGAAATGATGAATACCAAAAATTTTCCAGGTGATTAAAGGAACATTTTCAAATTCCGAAACTTATCCAGGATTTCCAGGACCTGTATCAACCCTGTTAATAAATAAGCTAGATTATGAAGTATAGGTCCATCAGTTTTACAGACAATTTGTTTATGTGGAGATTTTTAGAAACAAATAAACAGACCTAATCAGTTAAATCCTTGCTTCGTGCACTAACGTCAGCATGGATTGAAAAACTGGTAGGCCTACAATGTTTCGCTATGCGAAAACAGCTTCAAATTTTGTTCTTTACTAAAGAAAACCTGGTGCATGGCAGGAAAAATGGCTCACAAGCTGGCAGCATCATCTTTAAGTAGCCTACATGTGCAACAATGAGAATGGTTTCGGTTTGAGAATTTTGTCATGTGCTACTCCAGTTTCATAGAGAAGAAAAAGCAGGGAATTATGGAGGATTCGCTATATTTAGCTCTTTTCTCACTTCTGCCAGTGTTTTCTCCCAATTTTCTTCAAAGTAATAACACATAACAGATTTTGATGATTTTCCAGTTTTCAATATATATGGCAAATAAGTTTGTATGTATTTAATCCGCTGCTTCGGATAAAGCCGCAGAGGTCCAAACAAAGCACCTGTTACACACATAGGTAGTCGTGTTTGAAAAGCTTCGAACCACTTCACAACAACCTCTCCAAGCATATTTGTCGGCTGCTCCAATATAACATGGTTCAAGTCATGTATTTCACGGTACCGCTGCATAACATAAGCCAATTCGATGTCATCAACAAATCTCACTTCATCTCTCGAGTCCGGAGAGTAGCCATATTTATCGAGGAAATTCATATAGGATTTTCCGAGAGTTCCTTTATTGAGGCTTCTCAGATGGTCAAAGTCGATAGTTTCCGAGCGTATCCTGGGCTTTTCGGTCAAGATTCTGCGCCCAATCTGGTCGTTCATCATTTCTCTGTGCATTGATTCCAAAGCTGGTAGACCACTACTTTCACCGAAAGTTGAAATAAGATCAGGTCTCATGGGATTCAATAAACACATAAATCCTGATGAAGCACTCAAAAGACATCGCTGAAAGTCGGTCAGCGCGATATTTCCTTGGTATGAACGGTTTAACTTTGCACCAGGAAAGTCAATGTCCTCATCATTTTCATCATGATCGTGGTGCTGATTTGTAACCAATACCCTCCTAGAAATTCTTGACAGCGAGATCAACCTAAAATGTCCTCGTTGTTGTATAAAGCGTGAGTAACTTCTCAGCATTTTTGTTCTTCGTTATGTAATTATAACAGCTGTCATCGAAATAAGCCAGGATGATTGCAAA
Organism: Prostheceraeus crozeri; assembly: GCA_907163375.1. NCBI lineage: Eukaryota > Metazoa > Platyhelminthes > Polycladida > Euryleptidae > Prostheceraeus > Prostheceraeus crozeri. The sequence continues at coordinate 1,386 of CAJQUW010004551.1, read as the reverse complement.
GAGAAAAATACTACTACCATAATTTTTAAGGAGTACCAGTTAATCATCATTTCAAGTCTGCTATTCACTATGAAATTCATGACAAATTATTATTGTCATTATTATCATTATGATAAAGAAAATTGTCAGGTTTTTAGAAATGATCTTGCTGTAAATATTACGAAATTCAGGACAAACTATTATTGTCATTATCATCATCATGATAAAGAAAATTGTTAGGTTTTTAGAAATGATCTTGTCTGTAATCAAGACCACCTTTGAAATCAAGACATCTTGCCACAGCTAAATAAGAGGGATATGGAAGGGCAGACAGTCGCACTTGTTTACAATTTCAGAATGGCAAATTGACAAGACCATTTTTCTCTTTTACATGAATTTCTTCTTCATCAACTAAAGAATGGAATAAGCTGCATTTACACTTCAAGGAAAAATGTCTTCTGAGGAGTAAATTTACATGTCGATTTTAGTGAACAGACAAATCAATAAAATAGAAGACTTGCAAAAAATGTGCGTGATAGTTGGCATTTGAAATCATTTTGAGTTTCTCTGTGAGTGTTACATGTAGCTCAAACATGTAACCGGAAGTGTAAGCATTCTCCAAAACATTTCCTCACAAAATCTCATCCAATTGTGTGATTGGACTCATTCCAGTTGATCCTCATAAAAATCCTCAGTTAAATTCTAGTCCAAATTTCAACAAATTCTTCATGATTGTAGGACTCACGACAACCGAAATCCGAAATTTTTCAGCCCTGGTAACAATCCTATTGGAAAATTTACAAAATCTGCAAAACAAAATCAAATAAAATAGGATTTATGCATAATTATTTATAATATTTTAAATATATATGCAAAAAAATAAAGTTTTCGAAATATATATTTCTTTCTGACAGATACATTTTCACCACTATTCCGGTGTGACTGATATATTTGCTCACAAAAAATTAAAAACATTTGCAAGTAAATGTGAAAAGTTTATTAAATAGTAGTAATTAACATCTCCATGACCGATCCCAATGGTAGAGAGTGCTTGCTGTATGACAACCCATCTTTCAACTCGATGACCATGGGGCTACATAATAATACACACATGAATGTTGCAATTAAGAATTATTTGCAAAAATATTCAAAAATATCAATAAGATCAAAAATATTTATAGAGATCCCTGAAATATCAGATGTGATAAACATAGTTTGAAACTTTATTAAGAATGCGATGATGAATGGAAATAGAGTACATCGACCGCATTTATGTGTTTCATCTGATTTCCATGAGATAACGTGTCAATATTTAATAAATTTCTACATTGCATCACACGTTTGCACACTATTTGATGATATTATTGTATCATCTGTGATTGTGATCATTAGTTATCTAGACATCGA
>CAJQUW010004550.1:0-34718 GCA_907163375.1 Prostheceraeus crozeri | reverse complement strand
CAGCATTCATCACCAGTCTCACCCAAAGCCTTAAGTCTAGGTATTTTAATGGTCAGAAATTTTAGGACTACGTTTAGAAGCAGACATTTCTCAAAGAACAATTTATCTAAGTGAAATTTGCACCGTTTTTCCATTAACTTTTCACACTTGCGTAACATGCCAACAAGGACTTTATGTAACTGATGCAATTCATTGCAATCATAAAAAATTCGTTGCAACCTTGAGACTTTTGTACATCCATAGGATGACACATAAAATGATATTGAAAACCATTACGTAAGTCACTCAAGTGTATAATATTTCAGGACGCATTTCGACAATTATCACAGTGTCTTTCTCAACAAGGTGCAATCTAAAAATATGAGTGCCAAAGTATCAGTATTAAAAAAAAAGACTGGTGGGTAATTGTCACTATGATAACACTCACATAAAAATTACAAAGGTACGCCTTCCGCGGTCTGCTCACAGTGTGACAGAAATCGTGAATGCACGAAACGAAATGACCAAAGACTTGTTTTGAAAACCGTTCACTTCAATGATAACACAACAATAGTCTGCAAGACAAGAAACCAGTTGAATTCACGTACCTCTACATGTGCCAGTTCATAGCTATCTTCTAGCAACAGAGTAACTCCACAAATGATCCAATATCAAAGATACGTAGGAGAAAAGAAAAATTACTACGTTTATCATTCTTATTTAAAGCATGCTGACTTTGCTTAATTTTCAAACTCTCCACCACAGACAACTCAAATTCCGTTTTAGCTATATAAATTACTTTAAAGTTTTGTACATAACTATATTTACAACTCTGACATCTACGAGTATGCTCATTAACTGCCGTGTCAGTGTTAAAATGCTCATCAATCCTCTGATGCAATCTGCGCTTGGTTTTCCTAATATATTGGGCACTCGGTTCAATCGGACAGGAGTATTTATATACGACGTGCGATTTCAACAGACGATCAACTTCACATTTTAAAGAAAAGTAGGATTTTAATTTTACGGTACAAAATACAACATTAGCTTTTATGTCCTGTTTTCTATACAAATGCTGTAATTTTTTTAAAAATCTTTAGAACATGTCCCAACATACTGTACGATAGTGCAAGGGATATCGCTCCCCTCATCGTCATCATTGTTATTGTTTATGTTACTGCTATGATTACCTTTACTGCTCACAAAACGTTTAACCAAGTTGAGAACAAAGTTCTCGGGATAGCCATTACTGTGAAAAAGTTGTCGTATTATTTTAATTTCACTATGAAAAATTATCCAATTACTTGAAATCAGGTACGCACGATTAATCATACCTGATCCTAAGCCTCTATGCCATTGCTTAGGGCAATTGGCTCCAAAGTTTAATAACAACCCAGCATACGTGTCGTTTCGAAACACACTAGTCTCTACAGTATTCGACATACTTCTGCTAACATCCAAAAAAGAAATACTTGAGCCTCCTACTTCAGAGGCAAATTCCAAATTCGGATGCTGTTGATTAAGAAATTGCCTAAAGTTATTCATTTTACCTAAATTGTTAAAAATGCATATACAGTCATCTACGTATCTATCATAAAAGATGGGACTACAGTACACTTTAAACCAATTCCGTTACAATTCTGAAAGGAAGAGGTTCCCACTCCAGCAAACCTCTCTTTTGGTTAAACGTCTTCTCAAGAACTCTATCTATGGGTGTGCATCCCCAATGAAACCACATTTCGCCTGATTACGATTCAGGTTCACGAAAATCCACTGCTTCTAAAATGCATCGGCTGTTCATCAAGTAGACCCAAAGTCTTGCTCTTAAAAAGCGAAGACGCTTTATTCCATACAATGTGCTATCCCATATACAAGGAAAGCGTGTCATGTAATAGACAAGCCTAGATTTTGAAGCCACGAGTATCAAACAATTATCAACCGAAGGCCGTTTGTTTTTTAGGGTATGGGTTTGCGTCAATTAATGCTATTCTAAGTGAAAGTTGTTTCCGTTTGTGGATTTAATCTTGGGTTGAATATTTTTTGCAGTCATTACCAAAACACAGCAACATGGTCACAGCTTCTAGAATCGCGCACCGATCCATACATTCTACAAATCCAAATCAGATGCTTTGATTTTGTTTAAAACCTCTGATTTAGTCAAGTGGCTTCATTCACAGTCAATGAATATAATACTTAAAAATAAATAAATTTTCAGTCTTACATAACTTTTGTTTTAGCTTCTTAATAAGTACCTTCTTTAAACAGGGAATTTGCTTCACCATTGCCTGAAGGCTCACCAGAGAAGGATAAGAGAAAATGCAAAAGTAAGTATGACTTCAAATATTTGCGAGGTACATGTATTTTTTGGATGACCGCTTGACTAATTTCTGAGTTAGGTCTATATGTATATGATGTACATCAGACAGCAGAAAAATGTACATTACATCAATAAGATTTCACCTGCTATGAACATCATGTTGACCCAATGAACATGCATTGCATAGTTTGTGTGTAAAAATAATTTTCAAATTTTCCATCTGTTGTATTCATGGAAATGTAATTTCTTTTCCATCTGATTTGATAAAGAGGCAATCGAAATATCATCAGTACTAACATTTTTTATTGGCATTGTATATTCTAATTATTTTGAACTAATCGGTCAACGGTGAATTTTGTCATTAATATGCATCTATAGATGTCAAAATCAATTTGAGCGATTTGTGAAAGCAGAACAGGTCATTTTTAAAATGGACAAAATTAGTGTATTGTAGCTTCTGAAGTGAATATATCCGATCTTTGGGATCAACTCATGCGCCTAGTGTAAGTAGCTTGCAAATTCTCGGTAAATAACCTGAAATGAAAGAAAAAGCACAGTGCATTGTGAATACTGACATCGTTGATCGAGGTCACCAATCACTCAATTGTCTTCGCGCACCATGACAAAGCCTTTCCAAGTCGATGGATTAGAACTGGAACTTCCTAAGACACTTTTCTTTTAGAGGCATGTCAGGGACAAAGTATATACCTGAATGCGGAGGTGAATATCAGCTAGCGCTTGAAAGATATCGATTACCATAAAATTTGTCAGTTTGAATGCTGTCGATAACTAACTGTAAGTTATCATAGGATAACATGATTATGCAAAAGAATTCTAAATAATCTTGTAGTGAAAGTTAAAGACAGTGAAATTAGGTCTGCGTAGCTATTAAGCGAAATTAGACTGCAAGGAATTAACATAGTCAACATGAAAGCAATAAATTGGGTTAAGTCCATGGCAGTAACAGATCAATGACGCACTCTTTCATGAAGCTTAGATGGCCTCAGTGATCTTAACATGCCATGCATGTCTGCAGTAGCCTATGTAGCGACAGGGAAATAGAACTTTGTATTGTGTCTGGAGAACTGAATAACGTAAATGACTTTTTTTATTTTCTTTACTTAAATTCAATGAAAGCAAATGCTGTCTTAACTTGATGAATAATTGCATAATTGTCGCTTAGAGGTTTTCAGGGCCACACGTGATGTTCATGTTGGAATGCATAAAAGTTTTATATTTATCTGATATTTTCGCTTATTTGTGATTAAAATTTTATGTCGTCCTCAGGCAGCATATCTTTCGTGACCCTAAATTGCAGTCAAGATTTCATAATGGCCCCGTGTAAGGATTCGTATGTTCTCATATTCTCAAAAATATGTCTACAGTATCATTCGCATCTCTCATACAAATTGAAAGTGTATTAGTAAAAAATAAATGTAAATCTATTAAATCAGAGTAGAATGACCTTTGAAGATATTGCTCAAGTTTTGAGTAAAGTGAGCCACAATTATCCTTTCATAAGAGCATCATCTTTCCTATTACCTTCGTCAACATTAAAGGTTTCCGTTAGTAAAGGAAGTTGATCTACTTTTATATCAACTTACTACGTCAATCTTTGTACTCCTTATTTGAAAGAAAACGCTTGATACATGTAGTATAGTATTGCACTATATCGGAAAAGTGCTGAAAATTTTCAGCTCTTACTGAATATTTGTTATTCATGAGGACATTAATCAGTATTTGATTTCCTTTTCGACATGATGACATGAAATTTGATTTCTGCAGAAAGTGATATTGATATGGTTAGCAAAGACGTTCGGGAAAGCCCCACATCAGTATGCAAACTTATTGAATCAAGCACCTTTGAGTCGTGTTTGACAACCACACAGCGAATGTTTACATGTCATCAGAAAACTCATTCACTTGTCATTGACTAGGGCGTGAAATTGCATCACGTATTCATAATTCTATTCATGAATTCTAAGTCTTGATTCCTCAATATTGTTCTGAAACAGACCATTATGTAGATACAGTTGAATTTCGATTTGTAAGCTAAAACAGTAATTTAGCTGCTTAACTTAATTACATTACCCTATTTACTTAAATTTTCAATTTGATCAAGGCCGGTCAAAAGGAATTCATCTAGAGTCAGTAGAATTTAGACAATAAGTTAATAATTTCATTTGACTTAAATAATTTTTTGAAATAAGTAAAAGCGACTGTGGATCTTCAGTGTTTTGTGTGTATTTTACTGAACACAATTATGACGAAATATTTATTCACTGAATGATTGTTGTGACCATAGAATTAGATTGTCATGCGTGTCACTTTGCTAGAAGTACAAACTGATTTAAAACGATGGCACTTCCAATCGTAATAAAAAACGTTCACAAGCTTCTCTGCAGAACTTGAAATTGTCTGTGTCTCTTTACTGTGTGATTCGATTGATAACAGTCCTTGAAACTTCGCACAATTGACGTTTTTAGTGTTGAACTGGTTGCTCATTGTTCGATTGCTATGGCACTATGTCAGCCGGTTGTGCCATTTCCAGCAGCACATATTTTTCCATGGCAATTTGATCTATCGCTAAGGGTTTAGTAACTACAAATCTATGACACACCAGTTGTAAAATTTTAAAAAAGGTTACATGGGGAAGAAAAAGACAGACATTAAAAGAAAAAAAAATCATTGAGATGTCCAATCGATAACTTTGGTTGGACAGAATTTCTCTACGTGTATGTGTAGCATTTCATAGATAATGGAGATCGTGAAGATGACTTTTACATACGAATCAAAAGTCATTCGGCAGCACTATGCTATCAGATTGCACCTCAATTAGCGAACTTTATTTATATGCTACGCCTCTACTCGTTGGTCATGGTTCGCGGATAGAATCACAGAAAGCTGACATAGACCTTACTTTAGCTTTTTACAGACAAGCACAAACTTTCATGAACTGAAACTCGGTAGATTCTATCATTTTTGTTTTAATTTTCATAAAGTAATATAATTGATCATACAAGTGAATGTTGCCTAACTTGGCATTGCCAGCTTGTAGACAGTTTTGTACCAGAATCATCTTTGAGATTTAGATGATTTGTAGAGCATTTCGTTTCTATATTCCATAGACCAAGTGCCAACAAAAAATCTAACATGCGCATTAAAAATCGGTCCATTACTACAAATTGACTAACTTCATTGTTTTAAGCAATGATCGAAATTTCATAGGCCCCTACTCCAACTAGATTTTTCCGAGTGGTGTAGGGTCTATGGTCGAAATGAAGAGTTCCCATTGCAACGAAGCATCGAAGACTGAGTCAATCGGGTGCCTGGTTCACAAGTTATAGGAATAAGCCTACATATGAAGGTGATTCAGAATCCGAAATTTTTCCAAACTTTTCAGGGATCTGATGAGTACTGTCAAAAGATCATATGGCTTACTGATGCATAAAATAATCTTTTCCTTGACTAGATATATTGCTTGAGTTTTGCTTCCTATCGTCAGGACCTACTTTTAGTAAGACTTCCTATTTAAGGAGACGTGGTATAATTCACTGTTTTAATAAATCACGTATAGCAAGCTTATCCTGAATTGCTGACGATAGGCACTCCGAAAAGTCGACCATCTTATAGTCATGCTAAGATATAAGCTTACGAGGCTGTTTGTAGACCATTTGAAAATTCCGACGTTTTCAACCACTTTCCGTGAGATTCCAAGATCTAGAGCATACTGCAACGTTACGCTCAAGTAGCAACAAACGACTAGAAGCCATAGAGCAAAATAAAACAATTGAAGTAATTTTCGTCAGCCGCAGAGGACGCGGACTTATTCGATTTTTTTCGCATCACTATTTCGAATTGAATTGAATCTCGAATCTTCGCGAGGTTCCTAGTTATAAATACATGTTATGTGCATTGTATAAGTTCCGCTTTTATTCATACTATTGTATTCAATGTGGATCTCGTTTCTCAATCTCGAGATCTCGAGATTGCATGTAGGCCTACATTTGATCTGTGACTTTTGATTTGTCACTTACTCAGAGAATCCAATCTGATTGCGTACAATTGCGAATTACTGTAATTGCACTATCCATTGCAAAACACAAGCCTAGAGTACACTTAATGTTTATCCATAAGATCCAATACATAAAAGAACCGAAAAATATCCTTGCAGCTGAGAATTGTTTCACTTACCCTTAGAAGCGAAGTCAAATGGTCTCTATGACTCCCTCCCAGGCTTCTAGCACAATGCTTGTCGAAAAGCCAGATTTGATCGAGCAATGTCTTCAAATCTTTGTGTGTAAAAATCTGACACTTTTGACTGGTGATCTACCTCGGTTTTACGATTGATACTCATGCAAGATGGTTATACGTGGAAAGATAAAAGTGCCACATAATCGGTGCAAGTCTAGACATACCAAATCATTAACATTTCTTATAAGTAATTTTGTAGAGTCATCGTTTTGCAATTTCACAGTCAGAAAATCAAATCATTTTGGAAGTAGATTTAATTTGGCTTGCGGCCTCGAACTGTAAGAGTCGATTGATTTTCCGGCTGAAAATTAAATAGATGCGCATGTTTTAAATGCTTGCTATTATCAAAAGCAAGCCTTCCTGTCATTCAACTCTTTTCGAGTTTTTCATTATTTTTGTTTAGGCATGTTCCTGTCGTCGTGCTTATAAATTCTTTAAGCAATCATTTTATGATAAAACTGGCGATTCAAAGATGCGACGAAATTAAAATCCATATTGCATTATTTTTCTGAGAGTTTGTGTAAAGTATTTTTACCAATAATTGTTGAGGCACCCCACAACACGAGCACAGTCCTATTGTTTTTACGAATTTCCCTTGAACTTTTTAAAATTTCAAATATTAAATGCAGTGAAATATTTTACTCCAATAAAGAGAGAAAATCATGAAATCTGACATATGCATGTACATGCAAGTTATCAAAGTTGTGCGATCAATTGAAGGTGACTACAATAGTATCCTACCTCACCCCGAAATCTCCACGAACGGTTGCTAGTCGCCTTCGATTAGTAGCCGAAATCAAGAAAGACACTTTTAATAGTAAGCAGTTAAGATTTGAAGAAGCACGGCACTTCTTCCGGGTTGATGACCCCGTTGGCCGAGGAAGGCACTCCATGTAGAAGAAGGAAAACTCTGGATTAAAACCACCAAAGTAGTAACCAAACCTCCACAATAAACACAGCGCCCCCCCCCTCGGGAGAGAGTCTTGGTTGGCCGTCCAGGTTGACTTGGGCGGCCGACCAGGTTAGTAGATGTTAGTAATGGGCAAAAGACCGTTCCAGGACACCTAAAATTCAAAAAAATAGTATCTTTAAAAACGACATAAATTCATGAATTTAGTCCCTTTTTTCAGGTTTTTAAGACCTAAATACATGAATTTAGTCCATTCAAAAAGTACCATTTTTCAAAAATGGTACTTTTTAAAAACGACATAAATTCATGAATTTGAACCCTTTTTCAGGTTATGAAGACCTAAATTCACAAATTTGGGCGTTTTTAAAAATACCCAATTTTTCAAATTTTTCAAAATCTCAAAATTTGAGAATTACAATTTTCACCCTCGCTTAAATCATGACCGTTCTAGGACACCGAAAATCATAAAAGTTGAGAATTTCAAAATTTGAGAATTACAATTTTCTTGCTTAAATCATGACCGTTCCAGGACACCGAAAATCATAAAAGTTGAGAATTTCAAATTCATGAATTTTATCCATCTTTCAGGTTTTTAAAATATATCATGTGACTAAAAATATTTCTTTAAAAATGGAAGAAACAAAAGTGGAAGGAACTTCAGAAATGGATGGAACCTCAAGAATATATCCTTCGTTATCATATGAACGTAGTTCTACTTTAATGGACATTGAAAAGATTAACATTGAAAAAATGAATAAAGAAAAACACAAAGATAGAGTTAGATATATGAAAGATAAGGAATCTCAATTATTATTAAGATTAGAGCATTATAAAAAATTAAGAAAGAGATGGACTAAAGTTAAGAATGTAACACAAGGAATTGGCATATTCTTAACAATAAGTTTAGGTGCTTTAACAATTGTTATATCTTCAGGTGTTTTAGTAATTCCAGTAGTTGCTACAGCTTTAACAGGTACGGGTGTTTTTGCAACTTCACTTGTTACAATGTTAGATAAATCTTTAATAACTAAGAAACGAAAATCATTAAAAACTAAGCATTTACATATTAAAGAAGTCTATGATAAACTACATTACTACTTTCAAAGAGTATGTGATGATAATGTTATTACGTTAGATGAGATTGAAAAATTTGATCAAATAGCTAATGAAGTAAATCAAATATCATTTCAATCACAGACAGAAAAAGTTGATGATAAAAATAAAAAGGATGGCAAAATTTCTAGTGATGCTAAAATTTCTAATGAAAAAAATGACAAATTTTTTTTAGAAGAGCTAAAAACTTTAAGCGAAAATTTAAGCAAAACTTTATTAAACAAAACTTTATTAAACAAAACTTAAAACGAGAAAACTTTAACCGAGAAAACTTTAAACGAAAAGATGTCAAACAACAAAGCAATAAAAAAATAATTTGTTCAGTAAAATGTTTTTGCTGTATTCCAATGTTACCACAAAATTCAAATATTATATTTTAAAAATGGATAAAATTAGAGCTGATAATTTTAAAAGAATAAAACAATTAGAAGAGTTAATAAAACAAAGAAATATTATGAAAGAAAATCATCTTCAACATAGAATGATAAAAGCTGGTATTCAATCTGATATGTTTGAAAAAAATGCAGCAAACCGAGCAAGTAAAAACTGATTTTGAGAAAACTATGAAACCATTTAAAACTCTTGAAAAAGAAAGTACAAATAATGATAAACAAATTGATATAACAGATCCAGAGCACAAAACTGTATTAGATGACTATGGATTACTAGAATCAAACATTAATAAGAAATTACCAAAATCTATGCAATTTGAACATTCTATCTCATTTATAGATGGAAAAACAATACCTAGATTTTATCTCGGACAAAAAGAAATATTTCCACAACCTTTTCGAGGTATAATTTTTTCACCAGATAAATCTCCTTTTAATTTAGATAGAAATTTTGTTAATCTTTTAAGAGGAGCAGATTTAAATAATTATGCTGTAGAAGATCTCATAAAATATAAAGCTATGTTAGACAGAGTTGGTGCAGTAAAATCTCTTAGACGTTATAAACAATTAGAAAATTTATTATCAACGGGAGTTAAAGTAGGGAAAGGTTTATCTGAAAAACAGAAAACTGAAACAACTGTATTTTTACCAGATGATCCACAAGAATTACTAAATAGATTAAATATTTTAATATCTGCAATAAAAGAAGGACATAATTCTAGTTTCAATGAAATTCATGCTATATTGAAAAGACTGTTAGAAAAGAAGATTCTAAATGAAGAGGATTATAAAAGTATAACGAACCGAATGTTCTAGGGCTTCGCCCGAACCGGTCATCTCTGATGTCTTTAAGGGCTTCGCCCGTAGCTGAAATATGTTGTTTTTAATTTTTTATAAAAAAAAATATTTCATAAAAAAATATTTATTTAAAATTTTAACTAAAAAATGTGTTCAGCAGATTTAGACAAAATTAATAATCATTTAGAAAATTTGATAGAGATTTTGGGTTCATCAAAATTTAGTACGACGTTAAAAATTATAACAACTACTTCATCACACACTTGTAATTTAGAACCCATTCTACATTTGGAACAAAATAAAAATTATCAAATTGCATTGACTAGTTTCTCTACATTTAACACTATTCAAAACGTTATCAAAGATGTGAATGATCAATTTAGATATTCTACTGATAAAGGTGAAACATGGAAAATACTAACTTTTCTTCCTGGTTCTTACGAAGTTGAAACAATATCAAATGAAATTAAGAGACATTTAGGTATATCATTTAAAGATAAGAAACAATTACATTTTGCAGTTGAACCGGCAGTTAATAAATTTTCTCTTACTTTAGACGAAAATCATCAAGTTGATTTTAATCATGATAGATCATTGTCAAAGCTATTAGGATTTAATAAACAAACCTATAGTCAAGGTTATCATTTAGGTGAGAAGATTCCAAAAATAACTGAAATAAATTCAATTGTTGTACATTGTGACATTATTGAAGGAGGATATATAAATGGTAAATTATCAAATTTAATATTCAGTTTTCCAGCTTTTACTGTACCCATTGGTTATAGATTAAATGTAATTCCACAAACATTAATATATTTTCCTATTACAAGAAAAACTATTAACAACATTGGCATTAGAATCACTGATGAGAAAGGACAAGAAATAAATTTTGGAGGTGAAGAGATTATGATAGATCTTTTGGTTCGGGAGGTATAAACTCCCACGCGAAGCTAGAGAAGTTTAATTTTCTTCTTCTTCTTTAAAAACAAAAATAAAATAAAATAAATTTTTTTATTAAAAAATGAGTGAAGTGCTACCATTAAATAAAAAAAAACTTAAATTTAATCATCATCCAAATTTATCTAATAAAGTTTTGTCAGTTATTTGTGGAAGATCAGGTTGCGGAAAAACGTATCTATTATTTAAAATTTTAACGACTCCAAATTTTTTGGATTATAACAATCTTATAATTTATACAACAACGGCAGAACAACCCGTCTATCAATTTTTAAAATATGGATTTGAAAATAATCTTAAAAAAACAGCAATTGCTTCATTATTCAAAGAATATGAAAAATCTGAAGATGAAGAAGAAATAAGTTCGTGGTGTGAAGAAGCAGTAAAAAATAATCAGTTAGTAGAATCTAATAAAAATAACCATATAAAGATACAATTAATAGATGATAGTGGTAATATGCAAGATCCTAGTAAACTAGATAAAACAATGAAACATTGTGTAATTTTTGATGATTGTGTTAATGATAGAAATCAGTCAGTTCAGAGAAATTATTTCACAAGAGGTAGACATAATAACTGTAGTGTATTTTATTTAACACAAAGTATGTATTCATTAGACGGAAGTGTTATTAGAAAGAATGCAAATATATTTATACTATTTGAAATAAATGCAAGAAACTTAAGTGATTTGTTAAGAGATTTATGCGTAAGAAATAAAGATGAATTTAAACAATCGTGTAATAATGCTTGGTCAAAAGATTATGGCTTCATTACAATTAATATTGATAAAAAAATTCATGAAAGAGTTATCGAAAATATTTTCGCGGAGTGATAAAAATATACAAATATAGTGTTACAATATTTTTTTTTATTTTATATATATATCAAATTTGTCTATCTTAGAAATTAGAAAATTAAAAAGGTTCAGTAGTTATTCCATCAGGTAAAATTTTTCTTTTATCATCAAATGGATCTAATGCTAATTTATGTTCTTCTTTTAAATACATGTTATGTTTTTTTGAATTAAGTCTATAATTACATGCTGTTTTTATTTCATTATTAAATAATACATTTTTATAATCTTGAAATGTTATTTGATTAGCCACTGATGCCTTTGAAATTCCTTTTAATGTTTTATGTGTTTTAATATTATTAGTTGTATCATAACAGTAACATTTAGATTTTAAAAATATAGCTTCTGTTATGAAATCTTCATTTCCTTCTAATTCATCTTTTACTTTACATAAATCAGAAGGATGAATGATATCTTTTATTTTATTTATTTCTTCATCAAGTGTAGAATTATACGGTATTGTTAATTCTAAGAAAACAGAATCGGTATCTGTAAAGTGTAATTTATAGTTTTTGCCATAAGCAGGTGCTAAATAATCATATATAAATCTATACATAAATAGTTTAGCTAATTCTAATATAGTGAAACCAATAAAATTAAACTTATCATGTTTTACGCTAATTCGACGTAAATGTACAGCACATAGTTCATCACTAAATCTAGTAGTTCTTTTATATGTAGGTTTCCTTGTTAAATTTTGAAACCTATCTTTATCATAAACTATTTCAATATTTTGTCTATTACGCACATTTTCTAAAGTCTTACCATAAAATGCATTATTCATTAATTTGAAGAACACGTTTCCAAAATCATCTTTATTTCTTTTAGCTATTTTACGTTTTTCAATATTGAACTCTATATAATTTTTTAACCACCTAGATTTTTGATAAAATAGTTTTCGATGTATTTTGGTGAGAATCATTCCATGATCTAAATACCAATCTAGCATTCTTCCTTCAACAACATACTTTCCTTTATTGCTTTGTGTTAACATAAGTTTTTTTGTTGGTCTGTATTTCTTAGGAATTAAAGATTTTTGATAATCTGAAAAATCTTCTATATTAGGAATTTTGTTTTCGGGACAGAAAGGAAAATATTTTGTTTTATCTTTTATTTCATCAGGGTATACTAAATCAACTTCATATATATAACCATGATTATAATTTCCATCATATGTTTTTTGATAATCTAGAATATTACACCATGACATTTCACCTGTTGGTAATTCTTGTATCATGCAAGAAGAATATAAGCTATTAAAATCATAATATAACAAATAGTTTTCTCTCATGAATTCATCAATTGCATTTTCACGTTCTACTCCTTCTCGTTTCGTTCGAAAAATTTCTAATATTTTTCTTTTTCTTCTGGAGATAAAGGTTTCATTATTCCATATTCTTGTGGATTTACTTTCTTATTATAACATTTAACATATCTATTACCTAAAACTGATGAAACTCCACCTCTAATTCCAGATTCAAAAAATAATAATTTATCATATGTATTTTCTTTATAATGTTTAAGTTTAACACCAGTATGTTTTAATCCTGCTAGCCATGTTAAACCTGGTGTAGAATAACAATAACATGGATCTATTCCGTAATATTCTAAACACATATCACGAAAGTTTTCGAAAAGATCAGCTAGTATTAATACATCTATCTGAAGATATTTCATTGTATAATCATACATTGTTTTACAATTTAACTCTCTCCAATTCTTTTCAGCTTCTGCATAGTCTTCGTCAGATAATTTTGATTGTTTTAATGTTGATTTAAATTCATTTATTGGAGGAAGTTGTTTTTCTTCCATAATTTTATTCACAGAATTAAAATCTCCAGTTATATCAGTCTTCGACTGTGAGCCGCAGGCTATATACTCATACGGAAATATTCCTTTTAAAGGTTTTAAATTATATTTATTTAATATTTTACATTGTTCAGATTTCAAAGTTTTTCCCATAACATCTAATGAATAAGGAGTAAAAAATCTAAATGCATCTAAAATTCTAATACAACCTAATTGCATTGAAAAATATTCTTCCTCTGTTTTACATAGTACATTTATTTGTTGTTGTTGTTGTAATTTTTCAGATGAAAATAAATCTTTCATTACTAGATGGAAATCATATTTAGAACCATTGTAGAAATATAAAGGAACAAAGTTATATTTAAATTTATTAGCATTAAGATTACAAGAATTATGTGCTGCACCTCTATATAATCCATTTAGATGATCATGATCTTTTACCTTGACGGCAGAGCCGTCGCTTCGCCTATCAAGATATCTACCTTTGCCATTTTTATAATTTTTTGTAAATTCTCTTCCACAGTAATAACATTTTGTTTCATTAATAAAATTTAATTTTTCTTTTTCTGTTAATGGCATCATCGGTATATTTGTTTCAAGCAATTGTGAAAAACGTCCTTGTAATTCTTCTACTTTCTTTGTAAACATTTCTGAACTATCTTCACCATAGTATTGAAAATATTCTGATTTAAATAATTCAGGATAATTTGAATGAATGTACATTCCCCAACATAATGGTTTTTGTTCAAATAAATATTTTTCTTTACTTTGTTCAGCTGAACTTTTTCCAGGTGCACTTTTTTCAGAATTAAAAACCGAAGGTTCTAGGGCTTGGCCCGTACCATTTTCAGAATTATAATTTTCAGAATCGGGTGAAGCCCTGGAACTTTCCGTTCGATTTTGTGTCATATTAACATTATATGCTTCAAAATCACAATAAATAGTAAAGGGTACTTTATTTTTAAAATACCATTTATTATATTCTAAATAATCATCTTTAGGAAAAGTATTTTGAACTGCTTCGTTTTGTTGACAATTCTCCAAATGTCTATTCATTTCTTCTTTAGTTCTAAAACTTGTCATACATTGAAGACAAGGAAAATTTTTATTATCTGAAGTTTTTGTAAATATAGAAACATCTTTACACAATATAAAATGACCCTGATAATATAATATATTCGCTTGTGCTGGTTGTTTTGACTGTTCTAATTTTACAAATTTATCTTGATATATTTCATGTGTTTCATTAATTTCTTTTGTAATATTAAATGTATTTTGATGATAATTTTGATTTAATATTTGTAGCTGATAAATATATTCTTTATCATATTGTTCTTTATATTGTTGTAGACATTTTTTTAAACATTCATTTAATCGGAGCGAAGCTCCTCTGGCTTTAGCCGATTCTTTATTTTCTTCATTATTTAATTCTTTATTATTTTCTTCATTTAATTTTTGAATCGTTTCTATCTTATTTTCATATTTATGGCCATATTCTTGTACTAATATTTTTGTTTGTTGTTGATAATCTGTTTTACATTTTTGTAAACTTTTATTTAAATTTTCTAATTTTTGTTGATATTCTGAAGATAAAGATGAATATTTGTAATTATAATCATCAGTACGTCCTTTATAATTATTATGATTAATCATTATTGGTGATAATGTTTTAACAAGTTCAAATTTTTCAGTACATATTATATTTCCTTGGTAAAAAATATTATGATGCATGTAATTTCCTCTATCATTATATACTATTTCTGATTGACATAAATTTTTATTATTCAAATAAAATTTTTTTGAATCTGAGTAAAGTGGAGTAATTTTACCAATAGAAACATAATTCACATTTAATTCAAAAACATTTACTTCTATTAAATTTTTATTCTTTTTATGAAACTTTTTTAACCTATTATAATCATATGGAAATTCATCTAAGCCATCAGAGAGATCAAATTCATTTATGTATTCTTCTTTATTATAATGACTTAGTCTTTCTTTATGATATTCTGCAGGATGTAAATGTGCTATAATACTCCACAGAAAACAATAATCATCTTCATTTTTTATGTTGATTATTTGTGGTGAACTGAAAGGCAAAGGAACATAACTACCACCAGTATTATTTTTATATTTATCAATTACTATTTTCTTAGATAGTATTTTAACAAATCTCCAACCAGATTCACGTAACTGGGCTTCAATTATACAATTTTCTAATTTAAGTATCATCGATTCAAATATGGGTTGTATATCATTTACATTATGAATTTCTTGTGAATTTGTAAAATGTCCTTGTATTATTTCTTCAGGAATTCCATCAGGTCCATTTTTTGTATAAAGTACTTCTACATTCATATAACATTTGAAAGATTTCTTAAATATATTATAAAAGTTTGTTAATACATTATAAAAAGTTTCATCGGTTTCATTATATTCAACGGGCGAAGCCCTGGAACCTTCGGTGCGAACAGACTGATTAAATAAATATTTTATATCTGTTACGGCTTCATCAAATTCATCTATTTCGTTAAATTCATCAGTATCGCTAAATAAATATCTTCCATCTGGTACGGTCGAAGCCCTAGAACCTTCGGTTTGTATGGTCTCATCTTCACTATTAAAAACTTTTTTATATTTCGAATGTGAATAATCATCAAACATTTTTTTAACTTTTATATCAGTAGGCAATGTTTCTAGATAGTTTTTATAACTATTTAATTTTAATATATTTCCTTCATCAACTCGTTCTACATTTTGTAAATGCAATTTACTATTTAAATGAGATTGATAACTTCTTTTTGTTTGCAACTTTTTTTTACATAAGTTACAATAAAACTTGGTATTTTCCATTTTTTTTATTTTTTTAGAGAAAATTTAAGAAAAAAATTTGTGTTTTAATTTTAGATATAAACATTCTAATATCAAGGACTTGAGTGTTATTTTATATTATTATATATTTCACGTTCTTTAGTTATTTTTTTCTTTATCACATTAAGTTTTATCATATTAAGTTTTATCTTATTAAGTTTCATCATATAATGTTTTATCAAAAGATAATTTAATTTTTTTTTCACTAACTATTGATTCATCATCATCATAAATTGTTTCTTCATCATCATCATAAATTGTTTCTTCATCATCATAAATTACACTTTTTGGTATAGGATGCCCTTTCATGATAGGATACCATTCTCTTATTGGAATATCTAACTCTAAATTACATCTTTTATCTGATAATAATATAATAGAGAAAAATATTGGTCTTTGATCTCTTTTGGAAAATTTAATAACACCACCATAATCTGAATCACTTTTAGTTTTTGTTAAAGATGATAAAATTTTAAATTGATTAGATGTAAATCCTAATTTAAATTTTGTAGACCCGACACATAGTTGTCTAACAGTATCTTCAACTATACCATCATTATTATTTTCAATTGTAAGAAAATGAAATTTAGATAAATTTTTATAATTACTAATATTTTTATAATTACTAATATTTTTATAATCTTTTTTACCATTTACACCATTTTCAGATGTTTCTGAATCATGATCTATATTATTATCATTATTATCATAAGATTCTTTAAGATCGGGCAAAGCCCTAGAACCTTCAGTTCGTTTATTATGAATATGATTATGGTCATTGTTAATAGTATAAGGTGTAGTCCACATATAAATTTTCTCTTGTTGAGCTAAACCATTTATATAAGATTTTAACAAATTAATATTTAAGTTTGAATATAATCCTATATAAGTATCATCATCATATCTTTGCGGCATTTCTAATGTTTCTTGTTTATAAATTGTGTCTCTATAATAAACTTGACATAACAATTCTTCATTATGTTTTTTACTCTCGATATGAATATTATATTGGTTTTGTTCATCAACAAATAATCTAATTTTTTCCTTGGAAAACGATTTTAATTTTTTAACTAATTCTTTGATATTGATATAATTAATAATTTTATTTTCTATCCACTCAGTATTACTAATCGGTAAAACTGCTCTAATAAATCCATAAACATTATTATGACCTATTATAACCATATTTTCTTTATTTAATTCCACATAAGCTACATCATTATATTTACTAACAATATCCATAAATTTAATAAATGGATCCCCCGGAAATAAACAATAATTAGTTTCTATAGAAGGTAAACCTTTAGTCTGTTCTCTAAATATTTCGGCTTGTAATTGAAATAAAATATTAACATCTATACATGGATTATTATTATTATTATTATCAAAACATTTATTTTCAAATCCCGTTGATCTCGTCGAATAAGAAGAACAGGATGATGCGGGCGAATATAATTTTTTTAAATTTGGATTTTCCATTTTTTTATTTTTATTAGAAAAAATTTTATTTTTTATTTTTATTAGAAAAAATTTTATTTTTTTATTGTTAAAAAATGATGTTACCAAATGTTGGTGGAGGTGCATATATCCCGAATAATCGTGAATTAGAAATAGAGATAGAAAATTATATCATGAAAACTGGAGACGTTTTATCTGGTCCATTGCATCTTTCTATTCTTCCACAACAAAATACAGAGTTAACAAATAAACAATATGTTGATACACAAATCAATGAATTAAAGGAAAAATATATAAACGATGTTTTGGTTCCACTGATGAATGAATTAAAGTTGCTAAAACTTAATGACAAATCATTAAACGAAAAATTATTAAAACTTGATAAAAAGGATAGAGAGCTAGAAGCAGATATAGCAAAACTTTTTAAAAAGATTTCTGAACAATCAAAAATTTTAATATTACTTTCTTTAAATTTAAAATCTGCTGTAATTAAAAATAAACATCAGATAAAAATGTTAAAAGAACAATTAGAAGATGAAATAGAAAAACTACCTGAAAGAATTAAAAAAAATTTAAAGCAGTTACAAACTACATTCCAAAAAAGTGTTGATGAATTAAGTTCTAAAATTACTCAACAAATGAAAAAGATGAATAGAATAATAAATGAAGTAAACTCACTTAATCAAAAAGTTGATAAAATGAAAAATCTTAAAATCAATTTAGAAAATGAATTAAAGAAAAATTTACAAGAAAACTCTAAAGAAAATAAAGAACAGTTAGATTCTGTTAAAAGACAATTAGATGTTCTTAAAATTAAGTTAAATGCTCTTAAAACGGCGTTGAAGATTAATCAGCAGAAAATGCAAGTTAATAGAAGAGAAATTAAAGTACATCACACGCTGCTTGACGCAATAGATAAAGTGCAACAGGCAATTAATAAAGTTATCTCGAAGTTGTTGTCCATTCACAAACGTAAATCTTAACACGTAGATATTTTTCCCAAAAGTCAAATTTAATCCTAAAAAATGCCTATAATTTATAAACACAATCTTAAACATTTTGCATCAAATAATAAAATTGCTCATGAACCATCTATGAAACCTGTGTACCATTATGATAGTGTAGAAACTATCGGAACACAAAAGTTCCTAGGCACCGCAGGTGCCGTCCAAAAAGAAGGGGATGGCATCTTTTCTGGTATTGGTAGTATCGTTAACTTAATTAAAAATAATAAAGATTTGATTACATCTGCTGCAAAAGGAGCAGCTGCTATAGGTAGTACAGCTAGTGCAATATCAAATGCTGTTAAGTCTCAAAACGAATTAAAACAACTAGAAGCTATTCGTAAACTTAGGAATGATTCTGAAGAACTAAAGAAATTAAAAAAACTTTCAGATGAAACAAAAAATAAAATTGCTAACATAGCTGTAGAGGGTGAAACCTTGAGGAGCGGAGCTCCGTCTAATAGTAAACATAATGAAAAAACAATTGAAGAAATAAGAGGAAATGGCGTGAGTAGCAACCTTCGGTTTAACCAGCAAAGCTGTAGCGGAGCTGGTCTAGCAAAATTCTAAAATATATTTTTTAGTAAAATTTTTTTTAGTAAAATTTTTTTAGTAAAATTTTTTAGTAAAATTTTTCTTAGTAAAATTATTTAAGTAAAATTATTTTAGCAGAATTTTTTCTGTCTGTGAGAAAAAACAAAAAGTCAAATTATTTTTTATAAAAATGTCTTCGCTTATCGAAAATAAATTTAGATTAGACGATCCTCCGTTCGTCAGTTACAATCAAAAAAAGAATGACTATATAAGAATTGCTATGAATCCCGGATCTTCCAGTAGAGTAAACACTGGAGGTGATTTAATTTTTGAAGTTGATAATCAGCAGAGCTATTTATATTTACCTGATTCATTTTTACACTGTGAATATTCTTTATATAGTGATGCTAATTTTACAACACCATTACCAGATACCGATAATATTACACTAGAAAATAATTTTTTTCCAAGATTATTTACACAAATGCGTTTAGATGTTGCAACTCAAAATATAGAAACAATAAGTGATTCCCCAGGTGTAATTGATACAATGCTTAGATTTATAACAATTGGTGAAAATAATAAAAAGCATGAAATCGAAGGTTGGTTTCCTGATACTAATGATGGTATAATTGTTGATGATTTAACTCACGCTGGAACAGATGCAGCAGGAATTGCGAAAGATGTAGAAAATATTGCAAAACATTTAAATAAAACAAATAATGATGCATATAAAGAAAGACGTGAATTTAACAAGAAAAGTAAACAGACAGTAAATTGGTCATTGTCTCCATTATTCGGATATTTAGATTATGACAAAATATCATATCAATTTAAATTTAAATTAATAATTCATCGTACGGCAAATAATGAATTAATCTTTTTTGGCAAAACTGGAAAAAAAGCATATTTAAAAATTGATAGACTTGAATGGTGGATTACGCATATTACTCCTAGTTTAGAGGTTGAAACAGCTATTGCAAAAAGATTAAATACTAACAAACCAATTCCAGTAAATTTTCTAAAGCGTACTGCTAGTTCAGTAACTTTTTCCGAACAAAGATTTAACTGGCATTTTACTAGAACTGCGAATACCCCAAGATATTTATTACTAACATTTCAAAGAAATAATTCTCCAAGTTTTGATAAGAACAATAATATTTTTCATATTAATACAATTCGAAGTTTACAAGTTTCATTAAATCAAACTCGATATCCAATTGATCCATTAAGATTCGATGATACCAATAATCAATTTATGGAAGGATATGATTCTTATAGAAATCTTTGTATAGAATTTGGAGTTGAACCACAATTAACTCCTGGAGATTGGAGACATTTATATCCTGTTTTCTGTTTCGATTTAAGTGCACAATCTGAAGATATTATTAAAAATGGTTGTGATGTAACAATTAATATTGAAAAGAAAGATTCCACAACTTCATTGATGGCTTATGGTTTATTGCTAGAAGATGTAAAATATTCTATTGAAGTTCTTAATGGGAAGATGGTTAGGATAGGTTAAAGCCCAAGACTTAGTCGATTAATTAATTTTTTTCATAACAAGAATAGATTAAAATTTTTGTTAACTTAAAAATTCTTAACTTAAAATTTTTTCATAACTAGAATAGATTAAAAAAATTCTTAACTTAAAATTTTTTCATAACTAGAATAGATTTAAATTTTTGATAACTTAAAATTTTTTTATTAAAAATGTCGCAAGCGAAAAGTAATATTAATAATAAAACTGTTGAATTAAAATTACGTAATATTGTTGACAAAAATACCCCTAAAACTATTACTATTAATAAAAAAAAGTATTACATAAGTAAACCAATGATAGAGAATATTCAATTACAAGAAGAAAAGAATGGCGGTATTCTCCCATTAATTCCACTAATAATAGGAGGCATAGCTGCAGCAGGAAGTGTTGCAGGTGGGACAGCTGGTATTGTCCAAGCAGTAAATAAAAATAAATCAGAGAAGGCAGCATTAGAAGAACAAAAACGTCATAACAGAGAGTTAGAGAAAGTTGCTAGGGGTGAAGGAGTAGTAGATAATTTTATTAGTAAATTAAAATTAGTTGATGAAGGAAAACGAGTTCTTAAAAATATTCTCCACAATGTTGATGATTTAATTGAAATTAAAGAAACTAAAGATGGTTCTGGAATATATCTAAGTCCTAGTATGATAAGGTAATAACCTCAGAACCTTTGGTTCTTTTCGGTAAAACAATTATTTTATTTTATCTTTTAAATTTTTTTTATCTTTTAAAATGAATTCTAAAAATTCCGAAAATTTAATTAAATTAAAAATTTCTAATTTAGATTTATTGAATTATCTATTAAACAAAAATAAAAACTCAAACTGTCAGCATATTGGAGGTGACAAGAACAAAGTTCCATACCACTTCGGTGGTGATATACAAAAAATATTAGAAAACTTTCCTGGATTTATTTGGAGTAAATATTCGAAAGAAAAACATCTTCCTGGTCATTCATATACTGGTCCAGGAACTCGATTAGATATAAGACTAGATGAGAATAATAATCCGAAACCAGGTGAAGAACCGATAAATAGAGTAGATGCCGCCGCTTAAAGGCATGATTTAGCTTATCGAAATCATGATCTAAGTTCTCGACATGCAGCTGATAAGAAAATGATTCAAGAATTAGATAGTATTCAAAATCCTTCCTTTAGAGAAAGAATTGAAAGAATGTTTGTTAAGAAAGCTTTACAAGCTAAAATATTATTCGGTCAGGGTTTAAATGAAAATCATAATTCAGACGTTTATGCATCTGAAATTCATAAAGAATATAGAAAGCCTAAATATTTATTAAAAGTAAAAGTATTTAATAAAGATGATATTTGGAGTGCTGATCTTATTCATATGCCGAATGAAAGGGACTACAAATACGCATTGACAGTTATAGATTTATATACACGATACGCTTGGGTAAAACCTTTAAAAAATAAAAGTGGTCTATCAGTTAAATATGCGTTTGAAGAAATCTTTAAAGAAAGTAATAGAAAGCCAAGGAAATTGTTTGTTGATAAAGGGTCGGAATTTTATAACCGAAACGTTCAGCCACTATTTGAAACTGTTTATTCAACTGAAAACGCTGGGAAGGCCGTAGTGATAGAAAGATTCAATCGGACGTTAAAAAATAAAATTTTCAAGAAATTTACTCAGCAAAGAAATCGGAAATGGTTGAAGATATTACCAGGAATTGTAGAAGAGTACAATAATAAAGTTCATTCTGGTATTGAAGAAACTCCAAAGAATGCTTCTGACGACCCTGATTTAATACGAAAGAAAATATTCGAAAATAATTATTCGAATGAGAGTAATCCGAATTTGCAGAAACTTAAGCCGAAATTTAAAATTGGAGATAGAGTTAGAATATTTAAATATAAGAATAAATTTGAAAAAGGCTTCGTCGGATACTGGACTAAAGAAATATTTGAAGTTTCTAAAATAAATCAAAGTTATCCGTTTACTTATGAAATTAAAGATTTAGATAATGAGGATATCAGAGGCCGTTTTTATCAAAATGAATTACAGAAAACAGAGCTTTAACCTCTAGGTGGCGCTTTAGCTAGCTTCGTTTGAGTTATAGATTGTTTAACTCTAACATAATATCTAGAAATGGTACTCCTTCCTGTAATTTAAATAAAACATAAAGACATAATTGTCCACAATAAGTAGTTCCCGGTTTTTGAATTTGAAACGTATTATAAATTCCATTGCCAAGTATTTCTCTTACTTCATTTGTAGGAGGCAAACCGTATGAATCAAAATAATAGTTCTCAGCCTCCGGGCGGTCAAAATAATAGTTCTGCTGATGATTTTTAACGCCTGCTGACCAATGTACACCTTTTTCATTTGACGTATGAAGATTTGTTATGAAATTTACAGTTATTGATGGAACTTTGTTCCGGGAACTGAAGGTTCCTGTTGGCCTATTTTTTAGGAATTGTAATTCATCCCTCATCAATATGTGAAAATTCTTTATTCCTAATCGATTAGCAATCTTATTTAAATCGAAATTCGTTGTTGTCTGTGTTCCATATAATTTCAAAAACTCATTTATGTTGCTCATTTTATAATAAAAAAATTTCTTAAGGGACCCCTAGAAGTCAGAAGGAGGGGGGGTATTGATTTAAAACTGGTCTCTAATGATGTCTTTCCTTACTACTTAGTCAGAAGGGGGTATTGATTTAAAACATTTTTATAATGATGACTTTCCTTACTACTGGGGGGGGGGAGGGGGTCTTGATTTAAAACTGGTCTCTAATGATGTCTTTCCTTACTACTTATTCAATTTTGAAATGATTTAATTTAATCTAAATTTAAACGTTACATTGTTGCATTGTAGCAGTAGAGTTGGTGTTTCGCTCATCTTTGATCAATAGTAATTCATTACTCATCAATATGTGAAAATTCTTTATTCCCAATTGCTTAGCAATCTCATTTAAATCGAAATTTAATGTAGTTTTGTTTGCTGTATATTTTTAGAATGTCTCTAATGTTTCTCATTTTTATAGAAGATACAATGTTTCTATTATATTCCCGTAAATGAGAAATTAAAAACAACACATGGATATTTCAATTTGGTTACAACCACTTTGCATACATTCAATTTGGATACATTGAACTACATGTAAATTTGTCCACGCGAGGACAAGGTTTCATTGGATGAGAAAAAAATGACGTCATATAACAACATAATGAAAATGATTGAAAACAGGAAATAACATTGCATTTAAAACAGGAAATAACATTGCATTTAAAACAGGAAATAACATTGCATTTAAAACAGGAAATAACATTGCATTTAAAATAGGAAATAACATTGCATTTAAAACAGGAAATAACATTGCATATAACAACATAATGAAAATGATTGAAAACAGGAAATAACATTGCATTTAAAACCGACAGATACAAATTTTCTAAACAATGGGTTTTCTGTCCACGCGAGGACAAGGTTTCATTGGATGAAACACTCTATTGTATTTACATGTGCAAGAGGAAATAACATTGCATTTAAAACCGACAGATACAAATTTTCTAAACAATAGGATTTCTGTCCACGCGAGGACAAGGTTTCATTGGATGAAACACTCTATTGTATTTACATGTGCAAGAGGAAATAACATTGCATTTAAAACAGAAGGGTTGAATAATGAATTATTCCAAAAACCCTCATCTTGTGAAAGACACTGCTCCAAGATTGAAAGATTAGTTTTTAACAGTCGTATAGGAAGCGAGACTCTACAAAGAGTCTGATATTTATCTGCCAGTTTTGCCAACTTCATTGCGAAACTCAATTCAGTTCGTGAAAAGTTAATATTGTGATGTTTTAAGAGATATGTGAAATCTGCTTTATTATTCTCACACAAGGATAATATATGATTTGCGTGTTTTCCAATAAAAATTTTACATGTGACACTCAAAAGATGGCTTTGTTTTTCGTATTTCAAGTGTTGTTTCAAAGAATTCACTGTCGTTGAAATGTCCCCCGCCGGTTCTGTAAAATATTCCACTGATTCGATGAATGTATGACGTTCAACAACACTTTCCTTCAACTGTTTTGTAAATGTTTCGATTCTGAAGGGAAGTGCTGCTTCTTTCTTTGCTCTGGCTGCGATTTTATGTTGCTCTTTGTATGCTTTTCGAGCAGAACGTATAGCGTCAGGATTGAAGAGTAGAGGCGCTTTCTTCACTTGCTGGTCTATATACGAAAAGTATTCAGAATGTTTCTCCGATGGAATGAACAAATCCGCAATATTTTTGAAGAACTCTGGAAGTACCGTTGCTATGTTGGCTTGTTGTTCAACGACTGCTTGACTCATGATTGACCGATAAATTAGTACAAATCACTATGTTCAAAATATAAGAATAACGTAATTAAAGATAGCGGAACGATGAGAGCAAGCAGATGATAAGTGTTGATTGAAATAATAACACAACAATCTGAGCACACGATACAATGACAGACGAGAGAGATAAATGAAAACAGTACAGCTGGCAGATATCTTAACGTCATACGGATGTGCTGACGCACTAACAAGAATTAAAACAACTCGCCTAACGTACAATTAAAATGTCATTGTTTCACAGAGTAGTAGCAGCTGTTTGTTCTTTCATACATTGTTTCCTTTCAAATGTTTGAGTTGGAGGACACAGCTCCTTACACTGAAATGCATTTTATTCATAAATGCGAGAAGCAGATGTTCTCTACAATTGAATGACAATTGTAAAAGTACCTAAACTTATTGTTAAGAATATGTCAATTCCTTCAAATATTTTTAGTCACATGATATATTTTAAAAACCTGAAAAATGGATTTAAAAGACGTTTTTAAAAATACTAATTTTCAGTGTCCTGGAACGGTCATGATTTAAGTGGTGAAAATTGTAATTCTCAAATTTGAGATTCTTAACTTTTCTGATTTTTTCGGTGTCCGGTTTTAGATGACCTTGAACGGTCATGATTTTCAAAGTAAAAAATGATCTTAATCACAAATTTGAGATTCTTAACTTTTATGATTTTCGGTGTCCTGGAACGGTCATGATTTAAGCAAGGGTGAAAATTGTAATTCTCAAATTTTGAGATTTTGAAAAATTTGAAAAATTGGGTATTTTTAAAAACGCCCAAATTTGTGAATTTAGGTCTTCATAACCTGAAAAAGGGTTCAAATTCATGAATTTATGTCGTTTTTAAAAAGTACCATTTTTGAAAAATGGTACTTTTTGAATGGACTAAATTCATGTATTTAGGTCTTAAAAACCTGAAAAAAGGGACTAAATTCATGAATTTATGTCGTTTTTAAAGATACTATTTTTTTGAATTTTAGGTGTCCTGGAACGGTCTTTTGCCCATTACTGATGTTGTAAAACGACAGAGTTACCGGTGAATTTTGGATGTTTTGGTATCTAGCGTCTAAACGGCTGCTTTAATGTCAGATCTGAGACCAGATTTGGAATCAGCGTCAAATTCTGCATTTGTAGGATGATTTCCAGCTTAATCGTCGAGAAAAAATTTTCAACATTTTTCGTAAAAGCGACAGAGTTAACGACGAATTTGGGATGGTTTTGGGCTGTAGAGCCAAAACGAAGCATCGGATGGGAAAACGGAGGGCAGATTCGGAATCTACGTGAAATTTTGGGTTAGGAAGGTTGTTTCCAGCGTAATCGGAGAGAAAAAATTTTTGGGACGTCCCCCCCCTCGGCAGCGTTGCTTCCAACTTTGGTTCTGGAGATCGTAGAGAGTCGTGCAATAGCTCGTTTGAAAGCTAAGAAGGAGACAAATTCAGTGAAAGAAACGGCTTGTTCATATCTGTCTTTGTTTAGATGTGAGACGCCATTTAAGATTTGGAAATTGGCGAAAAACGACAGAGTTCGAATTTTCCAAAAAACAGCTCCAGCGGGCGAACGAAGGCTCGGATTGGTAAACGGAGGCCAGATTTGGAATCAGCTTGATGTTATTGTCCAATGAGGATCATCATCTAATGAGAATCATGGATTTCTCTCTGAATAATGAGACTTTAGAGTGACAATCATTCTATTTTTGAATCGTATAAGTGACGGACGCACGTTCTCTCAGCTCATCTATCCTACTTTTCAACTAGAATGGTAAGTCGGAAAACTTCCCTCCACCTCCTTTCTTGAGTGTTTACCTAATCCCATCTTTCCGCTTTCAGGCTTCTATATCACTTACCAGACTAGATGCTAATGTCCAGACGGTGCAAGGTTCGCTACAATCAGGCCATCTACAGTTGAGACCGGTGGAGGAAACAACACAGGTACATAATCCTACACCCCTACAGCGTAAATTTAGACAAGGCATGCGCTATTTCGATCATGCTATAGCACTGGAAACTGGAATGATCCCTTCCACAGACATGAGTGTGAAGAGGAATCAGTATGGAGACTACGTCATCATTCCTATAGCTCCATACATACGTTGCCAGCTTGACATTATTGAAGAATTTGTGACACTAAATATGGGTATCCCTACTCCCCTTGAAGAAGTGTGGAGAGCGAGAGATGACAAGGATACACCATATAAAAAGATATGGGAAGGTGAACGACTTTCTCTACCACTATCGCATTGGTGTTCTTACTATCGAAAGGATGGAGAACAAATAACTTCCGTCAGGTGTGAAGAGCTCGCAGAAGGCACTTGGAGTATTCGTTTCACAATAAGCGGACTATATTATGGTTATCATAAGGATAATAAATTGGCCTCTATAGCAATGCATACTCAATCCATCCCATATATACCGAAGCAGCCAGATGTTAATAACATTATTGATCAAATCCTCAACGAGAGCGGTGGGAAGCGCAAGTCAGAGAAGAATGTTGCCGGAAAACGCAAATCAAAGAAGGAGAATCGCTAATCCTTTCCTATCTCTACCTTATGACAATTCGCTTATGTGCTTTGAGTGTCGTAGACGTGGTCTTATCAGATACATTTTACTTCTTCGCTGTCATCATGTTATTTGTGTATTTTGTCGTGAACAGCATCGTTGCACTTCTTCATATTGTAATATGTTATAGGATTTTTCATCCGATGAGTAAAACTATGTAATTTTCTTTTTAGTCATCCACCATAATTTTTATGGATTGTGAGGGTGAACCTGTACAGGAGCTCAGTGCTATTGCCATGGACAATTGCTCATATCAGATTGTTAGTGTTTATCATCATCATGTCAAGTGTGATCCCAAAACTGATGGATGGGCGAGAAAACACATTCATGGACTTAATCAACAATATTTACAAAACTTTGGTCTTCCTAGTGAAAGTGCTCTTCTTATGGACTTTAAAAGATGGCTAGCAGCCTTCAATGTTGTACGTATCTTTTGTAATGATCCCTCCAAGGAGAGAAAGCTTTTTCCTAATCTAGTCATTAATAATATTCTACTTCCACCTTGGGATAGTAGAGTTAATCAACACTATCATGAAGTTACGAAACGTTTCAATGAACTGAGTGCTCCCATTTCAAATGTTCGTTGTAGTAGTTACATTCATAATCAATGTTCTTTTCCTCCTTACCTCAACACTGCCAAAGTAAGGTTTGGTTTTCATTGCTCTCTGTATGATAGTTACCAACTGTATCTATTTTATTTGTTTCAAACCCAAAATTTGTAATGCATGCTTGAAGAAGTCATTCAGTTAAAGCTTTATGTAAAGACTTGCTGTTTTTTATGCGATTGGAGGGATAGATGCAGGATGACAATGTCTTTCTCAAATGATTGTGGAACATTGCGTTTTCATAGGCAAAATTTAAAAGGGACTATTCAAGATTATGTGAAACATTTCATAAAGATGAGATTAACATAAAATCAGTTATTGGTGATACTAGCACACCATTTTTGAAGTTAATGGATACGTTTTCTGATAAAATTGTAATGGCGCGATTAGTTGCGAAAATTCATTTCAGTCATTTTGGGAAAGAAGAGGTAGAAGATCGTTTCTTCCACTTTGCTTCCTATTCAATGGAAGTTGTAGATAATCCTGAAGAATTTTTTGAAAGACATATGGGAAAAATTGCTCAACGTCTTGATGCATTTAACCATCATGGTAGCAGTCTAGTGATTGAAGCAATTTCACATATTCACATTCAACTTTCTATAAAAGAAACTTAAAGATGCAATGGTACTTGATCGTAGCACAATTGGTTTTCGAGTTATGTCTACTTACTCTCGAAGTATATTCCTTCTGTACATGCGTCTATTATTTAGAAAAGGCTAACAAGTTCATGTCGTCAAAAAGACTTGCTTTAGAAGTTGTTAGTAAGAGTGAAAATATGTGTGATGTATGTAAGCGAAAGGATGGAAGTGAAAAACGCATCTTCAAGAGATGTAGGCATACTTTCTGCCAGCGCTGTTTCATACGCTGCTGTATTCAACTCTGTCAATGTAGCCACTGTGATATAGCTCATTTTGATTGTCACTTCTGCCATAAAAGTTAATACCTATGCAAATATGGAAAACTCAAGTTGCGACAATGTTAAAGAGAAAAATGGCGAGACGTAAAAGTCGAAAGTCTTCAAAATTTTCTGCAGTCATTCGAGCTCTTCAACGAATGAAAGGAAATCATCGATATAATGCTATACGACATGCTAATGATACATTTATTCGAGAAATTGTTTCTCATGTGAGAAGTTTGAGGACAAGGAAATTATCACCACAACAACGAAAGTTACTTAAGCGATATACTACAAAATTACGATTCATCTCCAATCCTAAAATCACCCTTCAAAGAAAGAGGAAAACTCTGTCACAAAAGGGTGGTTTCCTTTCAGCAATACTTCCGATGTTAGCTCCTGTAGTGGGCAACGTATTGGGTAATATCTTTCGCTTTAAGCGTTAATTATGCAAATGTTGAATCTCAAAGTATTAAAATGGATTTCAGACTTCAATGCGATAAAGTTCTGACTGTATCAGGTCCATCTCATGCAGGTAAAACTGTTTTCACTCTGAATTTGCTAGACAAAAGAGAAGAATTGTTTAGGGAACCTATCAATCGAGTTATTTGGTGTTATGGTATATATCAGCCGTTACTCTTTCAGGAATTGCAACGTCGTAATTTTATTCGAAATGAATGAAGTATTCGAGCTGATAAGATAGAGTCCAACGATGTTGTTGTATTGGATGATCTATTGAAGGAAAGCAAGAATTCTAAAGACGTTACAAGTATGTTCACTCGCGCAGCACATCACAAAAGGTGCTTTATAATCTATATCACGCAAAATTTGTTTCCTGATGGGAAAGAAGCCCGCACACGAAACCTGAATACGCACTATTACGCTATCTTTAAGAATCCACGAGATAGAAGTCAATTTGAAATTTTAGCGCGACAAGTTTCGCCAAGAGGTTCAAAAGCCTTAATTGAAATTTTTCAAGCAGCAACTGAAAAACCACACGGTTACTTATTTATTGATTTTACACAAGAGTGTCCGGAAGAATTTAGATTTCGAAGTTGTTATGGCCTTGTTTGCGAGAACGAGAAAGAACCACACATGTGCAGTGCAAACAATTGAATGTATTACTATGCGTGTCTGTGTCTCTGACGCAGCCACGAGTATTATTCAGTCAGTTGACTGGAGGGACATCTACATGGCAATCAAACAATACAACAGAGAACAATAGCATAGTTATTGAACACAACATCTCCCATCACCCATTTCGAGTCAAAGAGTCTGTACACGTATAGCTGGTCTTCTTCGGATTGATCTGTAGACGATCCGGTGCAATTGACTGTCGACCTGACCTTGTTATCTTGCAGGTGGTTGAGGATGATGCTGGAGCGGGTTCCACTGGTTCGGGCATGGCGATTTGATCAGGGATTGTCTTGATTTCAGATGATGATCGACGAAGGAATTTTCGATTTCTTCGGAAGACACGACCACTAGGGAGCTTCACTAAATAGTCCCGATATGGTCCAACTTCCACAACTCTGCCAAGCTTGGTCCACTCTCCGGTTCGATTGTCTTGCATCGCAACCTTTTCTCCATATCTGAGACTGGGTAGGTGTCGAGCATGTTCATTGTATTTCTCCACAATCCTCTGTCTAATGAAGCTTGAATTCTTTTCTTCTTCATCAAGACGTTCTTGAATTTCCTTGCGGAAAAATCGATGGTGAGCGGGAATAGTGTCTCTAATACTTCGACCAAATAACAGTTTGGCAGGGGATGTACCATCGTATCGTGGAGTGTTGTAGTACACTAGTAGTCCTTGGCTGAATTTATCCAATCCAACTCTCCTGTTCTGTAGTTCCAGTTACCTTTGACCATTTTCTTGAGCTGTTTTACAGCAGCTTCTGCGGTGCCGTTACTTTGCGGATAATACGGCGATGACGTTTGATGTTTAACATCCCATCTTTGTAAGAATGTATCCATTGAGAGCTAGCAAATTGAGGGCCATTATCTGAGAATATCAATTCTGGGACTGACTTCTCAACGAATCGACGCCTGAGAGCATTAATAACTCGTTCAGCCGACGCACACGTCCCAAAAGCATCGAGAGTCATCCAACCAGAGTATCCATCTACACATGCAAGGAATTTCTGACCAGCAAAGTCAAAGAGATCAAGATGGAGTTCCTGAAAGGGTCGTTTTGGATGTCTTCCTGTTATCATGGGCTCACGAACTTGAGATGGCAGTGAAGCTTGACAAGAGGAACATGTGCGACAGTGTTGTTCAATTTCTCTGTTTAGCTCTGGCCAGTAGATTGACATTCTAGCACGTCTCTTCATTTTCGTTGCTCCCTGATGCATTTGCAGAAGTTTATTCAACATTTCCTTCCTCATAGCAGCAGGAATAAGAAGCCTTTGACCACAAAGTATCAGATTGTCATCGATTGATAATTTATCTCTGACACAGAAGTATGACCGCAGACAAGCAGGAAGCTTATCTTTGGTTGGTGGAAATCCATTCGAGATTATTTCTCTCAATTTGAAATAGTCTGAATCACTTTGAGCACTTGTGCTAACACGCTGTAGTAAACCGTCACTGTGGTCAATTTGTAACGAGGTGATGGCAAAATTGACTGATAAGCGATGATCGTAGTCTTCTCCTAACTCATCGGAGGGCTCGGCTTCTTGGGACGGTGATCGGGATAGAGCATCCGCTCCAACGTTGTCCCTGCCTTTAATCCACGACGCAGTAAACGAATATCGGTCCAGTTGTCTTCTTAACCTCTGAAGTCTAGGATTCTCAATATTGTCCAAAGTATACTTGTTTAGGAATGGAATCAAGGGGGCATGGTCTGTCATTATATCAAAATGTGATAGTCCATCGAGAAATAGATTACATTTTCTGACGGCCCAGACGATCGATAGAAGCTCTAATTCGATCATAGCATATCGGCTTTCTGTCGTAGAAAGGAACCGAGAGCCAGCTTGAACTACTTTCCAATTACCATCTGATTGCTTCTGCTTTAGCAAAAAACCCAATTCCCTTCAACCTTGATGCATCAGCATATAGTGTAGTTTCTGAATCTGGATTGTAATAAGCAGAAATGGTGGATTCGACAATTGCTCCCGCATCTTTACGAACGCTTTGTGATGATCAGCACTCCATACGAACTCAGATTCTTTCTTTAGCAGTTGCCGTAAAGGAGCACACAACTCTGACAAAGTATCTACTGAGTTACCAATCTGGTTAGTGAGGCCAAACCACGATCTCAAGTCGGTCAAACATTGTGGTGTTGGGAATTCTTTGATAGCTTGAACCAGTTTATCACTCGGTCAAAATCCACTCGAGGAGAGATGAAACCCGGCGAACTCAACTTCAGGTTTCGCAATCTTTATCTTCTTAGGATTCAAGGCGATGTTGAACTGTACACATCTCTGAAGAAAATTGTCAATGTTCTTACAATGTTGCCAATAATCTGTGTCAGCAATTAAAATGTCATCGACCAGATGATAGGTATTTCTCAGACCCTCTATAGCTTCGTCGATTCTTCTGTTATAATGTTCGCTTATGGCACTGATACCAAAGGGCGCTTTCAGATATTTGTACCTTCCGAACGGCGTGATAAAGCACGTAAGATCTTGAGAGGCTGCATCCATGGGCACTTGATGATATCCTTTGAGGCAATCAAACGTTGTATAATACTTGCATCGAGATGGCAATGTTGACACGATTTCGAATGGAGTTGGGGACTGTAGACGCTCTCGGATAACGAACTTGTTTAAATTTCGTAGATCAACACATAGTCAAATACTTTGATCAGTTTTCAATACAACGGATATTGGAGAGCACCATTCTGTTGGATAAGTTACTTTTTCAATAATATGTTGAGCTTCAAGGGACTCCAGCTCCATCTTCAATTTCTGTTTTAGGGGTTCAGCTACACGACGCGGAGTGCTTATCTGGTATGGCACAGCATCTTGTTTCAACTTGATGACGAAAGTTTCTCCTTTCATAGTGGTGACTTGACCACTAAACACCGAAGAGAATTTAGTCTGTACGTTTTTCTCAAACGAATCGTTGCTGTATTGGACAGGATTCATCAAGACGGGAATTCTGGAAACTCCTTTAGACACGCAACTGACATGTGAGGTATCAACAGAGTTATCATACAGCTGAGTATGAGGAAAACCTGGCGGAATCAAACGTAGCTGTATACAAGAGCTACGCGATAAGACTGGTTGACGAAGGTCGGAGATCACGTAGACAAGAGAGGACGTAGCATGTTTACCAAGGGCAATGTTAGCTTTGAAATATCCGGTGACTCTTAGATCATCTCCATTCGCAGCGGTCGCAGATACCGAGGTAGGCACAATATTGTTACAATCAATTTCCAATAGTTGTAGCATGTGTGAAGGAATTGCATCGATTTCAGCTCCAGTGTCTGGTATAATACCGATCGATGTTGATACTTCTTGGTGAGACATATCCACCTGAACTAACATTGAAGAACTGTCACTTGTCGAAAATAGACTACCCAGCTTCTTGGACACCGCCTTTGCACGAATATTCGATTTATTGTGCAGTACCGGGCACTTAACAGCAAAGTGATTCAGCTGGTTACAGTTCTCACACCTCTTATTTAAAGCTGGACAAAGCTCCTTCTTCATCACATGATTTCGGCCACAGAACTTGCACTCACGATGTGTTGAAACAGGAGTCTTGAGCCGCTGAGTCTTGTACGCAGATTTCTTCAATGATGAAATAAACGATGAATTTCCGGTAATCACCGAAGATTGTACTTTAGATGATTCAGACGCCTCACAGATCTCGCACGCTTGTTTAAGAGTTAATGAACTACCAATACTCAGTAGTTTTTCGATAGTTTCTTGACTTCGCAAACCGGACACTATACGATATCGTAGTTGTAATGACTCGCAGTTTGTACAGCATTTAGAAAAATTGCAGCGGGATGTCATTTCACGTAAGCTCATCATCCAATCATTAAAGATTCACCATTTTTCTGATTGCGACAATGAAATTCTCTTCGCTCAAATACCTCGTTGACTGAGCCGTTGATATGCTGTTGTAATGCGTTGAGAACTTTGTCTGGGTCTTCTTGATCTGATGAGCTGAGAGGCAGATGTAAAATAACGCGCAGAGTTCCTTTACTGAAGGCTGACCTGAGAGCATGCATGCGAAGAGTCTTCAGACTAGCTGCGTCCTTGATGTCAACGATGCCACTTACAACCTCGAAGCTCCGCCACTTCAGTTTCCATTCGTTAAATAAATGCTTTTCTGATTCAATATCGAAAGTAGGAACTGCTCTTAGATCAGGCTTTGCGGGCGACGCCATGTTATGGCCTTGTTTGCGAGAACGAGAAAGAACCACACATGTGCAGTGCAAACAATTGAATGTATTACTATGCGTGTCTGTGTCTCTGACGCAGCCACGAGTATTATTCAGTCAGTTGACTGGAGGGACATTACATGGCAATCAAACAATACAACAGAGAACAATAGCATAGTTATTGAACACAACA
>CAJQUW010004549.1:0-68790 GCA_907163375.1 Prostheceraeus crozeri | reverse complement strand
AACAAAGTTTCAACCGTTTACAGTTAAAAATAAAGTTTCAATAGTTAACACGTTAAAAATAAAGTTTCAATAGTGTGTATGTTAAGAATAAAGTTCTATCTGTTTCTATGTTAGAAATAAAATGAAGGTTCATCAGTTTACAAGTTAAGAATAAAGTTTTATCTGTTTGTATGTTAGAAATAAAACAAAGTTTCAACCGTTAACAAGTTAAAAATAAAGTTTCAATAGTTTGCAAGTTAAAACTATTGTTTCAATAGTGCGTATGTTAAGAATAAAGTTTTATCTGTTTCTATGTTAGAAATAAAATGAAGTTTCGCCAGTTTACAAGTTAAGAATAAATTTTATCTGCTTGTATGTTAGAATTAAAACAAAGTTTCAACCGTTTACAAGTTAAAAATGAAGTTTCAATAGTGTATATGTTAAGAATAAAGTTCTATCTGTTTATATGTTAGAAATAAAATGAAGTTTCGCCAGTTTACAAGTTAAGAATAAATTTTATCTGCTTGTATGTTAGAATTAAAACAAAGTTTCACCAGTTTACAAGTTAAAAATGAAGTTTCAATAGTGTGTACGTTAGAAATAAAGTTTCAATAGTGTGTATGTTAAGAATAAAGTTTTATCTGTTTGTATGTTAGAATTAAAAAACCGGTTTCAACCGTATACAAGTTAAAAATAAAGTTTCAATAGTGTGTATGTTAAGAATAAAGTTCTATCTGCTTCTATGTTAGAAATAAAATGAAGTTTCATCAGTTTACAAGTTAATAATAAAGTTGTATCTGTTTGTATGTTAGACATAAAATAAAGTTTTAGCTGTTTGTATGTTAAAAATAAAATAAAGTTTCAATAGTGTGTATGTTAAGATTAAAGTTCTATCTGCTTCTATGTTAGAAATAAAATGAAGTTTCATCAGTTTACAAGTTAATAATAGAGTTTTATCTGTTTGTATGTTAGACATAAAACAAAGTTTCAACCGTTAACAAGTTAAAAATAAAGTTTCAGATTAAAATAAAGTTTCAATAGTGTGTATGATGGAAATAAAGTTTAAGCGCTTTGTGCGTTAAAAATAAAGTTTCAACATTGTGTACGTTAAGAATAAAGTTCTATCTGTTTATATGTTAGAAATAAAATGAAGTTTCGCCAGTTTACAAGTTAAGAATAAATTTTATCTGCTTGTATGTTAGAATTAAAACAAAGTTTCAACCGTTTACAGGTTAAAAATAAAGTTTCAATAGTTAACACGTTAAAAATAAAGTTTCAATAGTGTGTATGTTAAGAATAAAGTTCTATCTGTTTCTATGTTAGAAATAAAATGAAGGTTCATCAGTTTACAAGTTAAGAATAAAGTTTTATCTGTTTGTATGTTAGACATAAAACAAAGTTTCAACCGTTAACAAGTTAAAAATAAAGTTTCAATAGTTTACAAGTTAAAACTAATGTTTCAATAGTGTGTATGTTAAGAATAAAGTTCTATCTGTTTCTATGTTAGAAATAAAATGAAGGTTCATCAGTTTACAAGTTAAGAATAAAGTTTTATCTGTTTGTATGTTAGACATAAAACAAAGTTTCAACCGTTAACAAGTTAAAAATAAAGTTTCAATAGTTTACAAGTTAAAACTAATGTTTCAATAGTGCGTATGTTAAGAATAAAGTTTTATCTGTTTCTATGTTAGAAATAAAATGAAGCTTCACCAGTTTACAAGTTAAGAATAAAGTTTTATCAGCTTGTATGTTAGAAATAAAATGAAGTTTCACCAGTTTACAATTTAAAAATAAAGTTTCAATAGTGTGTACGTTAGAAATAAAGTTTCAACCGTTTACAAGTTGAAAAATAAAGTTTTAACAGTGTCTACGTTAGAAATAAAGTTTTATCTGTTTGTAAAGTACGATCGTAGGATTTACTAGTTTGCAAGTTAGACTCAGCATTCTACTAGTTGTAAATGAAAATATCGTTTCAACAGTTTACAGATTAAAATAAACTTTTAACAGTGTGTACGTTAGAAATAAAGTTTTAGCTGTTTATATGTTAGAAACAAAATAAAGTTTCAACAGTTTACAAGTTGAAAAATAAAGTTTCAACAGTGTGTACGTTAGAAATAAATGAAAGTAAAAACTTCATCGTATGAGTATTCAAAGCATGTTTTGTAAATCAAATGTGTGTAGTCCTGACATGATAGAATCGCGTTAGAAATAAAGTTTCAGCCGTTTACAAGTTAAAAATAAAGTTTCAACGGTGTGTACGTTAGAAATAAAGTTTTAGCTGTTTATATGTTAGAAACAAAATAAAGTTTCAACAGTTTACAAGTTGAAAAATAAAGTTTCAACAGTGTGTACGTTAGAAATAAATGAAAGTAAAAACTTCATCGTATGAGTATTCAAAGCATGTTTTGTAAATCAAATGTGTGTAGTCCTGACATGATAGAATTAAGCTTGACAAACGCGTTTTGTCAAGTTCATTTGATTCTATCATGTCAGGACTACACACATTTGATTTACAAAACATGCTTTGAATACTCATACGATGAAGTTTTTACTTTCATTTATTTCTAACGTACACACTGTTGAAACTTTATTTTTCAACTTGTAAACTGTTGAAACTTTATTTTGTTTCTAACATATAAACAGCTAAAACTTTATTTCTAACGTACACACCGTTGAAACTTTATTTTTAACTTGTAAACGGCTGAAACTTTATTTCTAACGCGATTCTATCATGTCAGGACTACACACATTTGATTTACAAAACATGCTTTGAATACTCATACGATGAAGTTTTTACTTTCATTTATTTCTAACGTACACACTGTTGAAACTTTATTTTTCAACTTGTAAACTGTTGAAACTTTATTTTGTTTCTAACATATAAACAGCTAAAACTTTATTTCTAACGTACACACTGTTAAAAGTTTATTTTAATCTGTAAACTGTTGAAACGATATTTTCATTTACAACTAGTAGAATGCTGAGTCTAACTTGCAAACTAGTAAATCCTACGATCGTACTTTACAAACAGATAAAAACTTTATTTCTAACGTAGACACTGTTAAAACTTTATTTTTCAACTTGTAAACGGTTGAAACTTTATTTCTAACGTACACACTATTGAAACTTTATTTTTAAATTGTAAACTGGTGAAACTTCATTTTATTTCTAACATACAAGCTGATAAAACTTTATTCTCAACTTGTAAACTGGTGAAGCTTCATTTTATTTCTAACATAGAAACAGATAAAACTTTATTCTTAACATACGCACTATTGAAACATTAGTTTTAACTTGTAAACTATTGAAACTTTATTTTTAACTTGTTAACGGTTGAAACTTTGTTTTATGTCTAACATACAAACAGATAAAACTTTATTCTTAACTTGTAAACTGATGAACCTTCATTTTATTTCTAACATAGAAACAGATAGAACTTTATTCTTAACATACACACTATTGAAACATTAGTTTTAACTTGTAAACTATTGAAACTTTATTTTTAACTTGTTAACGGTTGAAACTTTGTTTTATGTCTAACATACAAACAGATAAAACTTTATTCTTAACATACACACTATTGAAACATTAGTTTTAACTTGTAAACTATTGAAACTTTATTTTTAACGTGTTAACTATTGAAACTTTATTTTTAACCTGTAAACGGTTGAAACTTTATTTTAATTCTAACATACAAGCAGATAAAATTTATTCTTAACTTGTAAACTGGCGAAACTTCATTTTTATTTCTAACATATAAACAGATAGAACTTTATTCTTAACGTACACAATGTTGAAACTTTATTTTTAACGCACAAAGCGCTTAAACTTTATTTCCATCATACACACTATTGAAACTTTATTTTAATCTGAAACTTTATTTTTAACTTGTTAACGGTTGAAACTTTGTTTTATGTCTAACATACAAACAGATAAAAACTCTATTATTAACTTGTAAACTGATGAAACTTCATTTTATTTCTAACATAGAAGCAGATAGAACTTTAATCTTAACATACACACTATTGAAACTTTATTTTATTTTTAACATACAAACAGCTAAAACTTTATTTTATGTCTAACATACAAACAGATACAACTTTATTATTAACTTGTAAACTGATGAAACTTCATTTTATTTCTAACATAGAAGCAGATAGAACTTTATTCTTAACATACACACTATTGAAACTTTATTTTTAACTTGTATACGGT
This sequence comes from Prostheceraeus crozeri, assembly GCA_907163375.1. Taxonomy (NCBI): domain Eukaryota; kingdom Metazoa; phylum Platyhelminthes; order Polycladida; family Euryleptidae; genus Prostheceraeus; species Prostheceraeus crozeri. Next base: position 64,596 of record CAJQUW010004549.1, on the reverse strand, counting down.
TGAAACCGGTTTTTTAATTCTAACATACAAACAGATAAAACTTTATTCTTAACATACACACTATTGAAACTTTATTTCTAACGTACACACTATTGAAACTTCATTTTTAACTTGTAAACTGGTGAAACTTTGTTTTAATTCTAACATACAAGCAGATAAAATTTATTCTTAACTTGTAAACTGGCGAAACTTCATTTTATTTCTAACATATAAACAGATAAAACTTTATTCTTAAACATATACACTATTGAAACTTCATTTTTAACTTGTAAACGGTTGAAACTTTGTTTTAATTCTAACATACAAGCAGATAAAATTTATTCTTAACTTGTAAACTGGCGAAACTTCATTTTATTTCTAACATAGAAACAGATAAAACTTTATTCTTAACATACGCACTATTGAAACATTAGTTTTAACTTGCAAACTATTGAAACTTTATTTTTAACTTGTTAACGGTTGAAACTTTGTTTTATTTCTAACATACAAACAGATAAAACTTTATTCTTAACTTGTAAACTGATGAACCTTCATTTTATTTCTAACATAGAAACAGATAGAACTTTATTCTTAACATACACACTATTGAAACTTTATTTTTAACGTGTTAACTATTGAAACTTTATTTTTAACCTGTAAACGGTTGAAACTTTGTTTTAATTCTAACATACAAGCAGATAAAATTTATTCTTAACTTGTAAACTGGCGAAACTTCATTTTATTTCTAACATATAAACAGATAAAACTTTATTCTTAACATACGCACTATTGAAACATTAGTTTTAACTTGTAAACTATTGAAACTTTATTTTTAACTTGTTAACGGTTGAAACTTTGTTTATTTCTAACATACAAACAGATAAAACTTTATTCTTAACTTGTAAACTGATGAAACTTCATTTTATTTTTAACATACAAACAGATAGAACTTTATTCTTAACATACACACTATTGAATTTTTATTTTTAACGTGTAAACTATTGAAACTATATCTTTCATTTACAAATAATAGAACGCTTAGTCTAAATTGCAAACTAGTAAATCTTATTCGTCACCAAATCTATGCAGCAATGTAGGACCTGCACCTAGATCTCGATGTGTCATTACTTTCATTACTTTATTAAGGACACGTGGTAAAATTGAAATGATAAGACCACCCCTCTGACGTCGTCTTCGTCTTCGTCTTCGTCTAGTACGATATGGCATTGTCATAATAACATTCATTCACTGTTACTTAGCGCTTTCGCTTAATACGTCTAATGGCTTTCCTTGCTATATGTCGTGAAACACCCTTTGTAATAGTTCCTGCAAAATGTTTACCAAGCATTCCCGCTAGAGGTAAAAGAATACCCCCTCTCTGACGTCTTCGTCTTCGTCTTCGTCTATAACATGGCATGATTCATACAATCTGCTATGTATATGATTACTTAAACTTCTACATCCCATACCCTTTCATTCAAAAGAATCAAGGCTTACCATGTAAGTTTATTGAAGAAGCACACACGAGAAAGTAAATCATGAGAAAGTAAATCATGAGAAAACACTGTTCATATCAATGACATGCACCAACGCTTCATCCACCAAATCCACCTCACGTCGTATATTTGATTCTGATGAAATGCGTCCATGAAACTGTCGATGCGGCAATTGTGGGATAAGCATACGTAATCCCAATGGGACCACCGGAGATCCTGCCCTCGAGTTAGGTGGATTATTCTCCTTCTCCTTCTCCTTTTCGTACGTCACCCACTCTTCATCCGTCATTTCACTAAAATTCGTCCGACTGGAAGATGGTGAATTTAAAAATCTGTCCAACTGTGTAATGTCTGGTGAAAACCTTGGAGGAAGATTGTCCATCGGGGTAGGCGTCACCAACTCTGGAAGTCCTTCATCAGTCAATTCACTCAAATCGGGCCACGATCCCCATCCAGACGGAAGATCAGTTGGCCAGTCTTCCTCGTCGCTCTCTGGCACTAACACTTCGGGAATGCGAATCCGTAAAGGTTGGATCATCGTTACGTCGGGCATGTTCACTAGCTCAAGTCAAAATATGAAGTAAATGATTTCAAAAGTCATTTATATACAGTTTTTAGTGGATCGGGTCCTCTAAAAGGTATCAGGTCCTCTAAAAGGTATCGGGTCCTCTATCGGGTCCCTTCCACAATCCATCTCTCCAATAATTTGATTGTCGTTGATGACTCACTATCGTCGCTTTCAGCACAAAGTCGCATGTGTCCTCACACTCTCTGATCTTCTCTGGATTCTTCGATTTATAGGCTCTCCTCTTATATCTTTCAATCATTTGTTTGATGGTCTTCATCTCCTCACGCTGCCTTACTCTCAACTCTTCTCTTGTTTCTACCATGATTATGATTGTGACACTCATTTCATCCACTCTTATATACATCTCTCAAAGGACCCGATCCCTTCATGGGTCCCCTTCAGGGGACCCTGAAATCACCTCGTTTGTCCACCCGTCCATTCAATGTCAGTCAATGTATCAGTATGAAGAATCTGAACCCACACCTTCTTCTCAATATCCAAACGAAATCGTCGTGTCAATTTCGGTCGTTTATACACTTCTGGAGTATGTTGATATACTATATACATAGCCCGTGCCAAACCTCCTCCATCTTCACGCTTTCTACCTGGAGAACGTCGAATACATGTTTCTGTAGGATTCCATGATATAACTACATCTCCTTCATACATTGGAATGTAATCACGTTCAAAATAAAGACAGTCTTTCGGTTTCTCCACCGTTGTTGTAATTGGATGCTGATATGTCGGTGTTACTTCAAAATAGAATGTGTCAATATACGTTGGAATTATTTCATTTTCCAATTCTATCTTACGGCGTGATATCACTACACAGTTCTTCGTCTCTGAAATTATCTTGTCTCCATGAAATAATGGAATGGTACGGTGATATTGCCAAAATTTACCTTTCCAATGACGTATTGGATAACGTACCTCACACTCTGGAACCTCACACTCTGGAACCTCACTCATGATGATTATATTCCCATCTATTTTCACTTAACTTATTTATACCCATATCCATCTTCTTCTAATACCATCCTATTCATTATAGTATAACTCAAAGGAAAATGATCACATGTATGAAGTATGTTTATTCAATAAAAGTTCATTCAATATATACATAAAAGTTCATTGAAATACAAATTCTCCACTTATTTCACTAAAGGACTTATAATCACCTCTCTCTTCATCAATGTCTCTGTACCATCCGTTGGGAATGACACGAATCCATGCTTCACCATCTAGACGGAATCGTTGCGTCTCATACGGTGGGTCCATGAGTGGCTTTGAATGATGTTCAACTTCCACATACGCCCCCATCCACCTTCCATCATCCACCCATCCTGGTGCACGACGTATCATCATTCTTGTAGGGGAGTACCCCAGAATTACATCCCCTTCGTACATAGGCACATCTCGTTCCATGTATAGTGGCTTCTCCGGTGGGTCATTCGTACTTGAATGTATACGATATACAGGTGATTTAGTAAAATAAAAAGTGTCAATCGTAGTTGGAAATATGTGAGTCTCTGTCTGTACCACAGCCCGCTTGACCACCACACATGATATCTTATCTGATAGGATCACATCCCCAGCGAAAAGGGGAATATCTCGATACACCATTGCAGGTACTCGATCACGAAGCAATGGGAAGAAAATAGATGCTGACGTTGATGCTGACGTTGTAGATATCGTTACTTCACCGGCTACTGCCATATTGTATCTGAGTAGTCTTCTTCAACGGTATAATTCATCTACATTCAAACTCCTTCTTATATATTCTCTAAAGGGGCCCGACCCTTAGTAACGGGTCCCTTAGTTACGGGACCCGTTTGTAAATCTAAAAACATTTCATATGGACGATGATGGTAGATAAAATAGTGTCAAATAAATTAAGATAGCTTACACTTCTGATACAGGGATAGCAATCGACTGCGATCCATGTGTAAAGAGCTTGTTAGACTATGGATGGGCTTAAGTGGATGATTTAACCATGTATACTTTTTCATTTGGAAATAGTAGCACGCTTAGTCTAACTTGTAAATCTAAAAACATTTCATATGGACGATGATGGTAGATAAAATAGTGTCAAATAAATTAAGATAGCTTACACTTCTGATACAGGGATAGCAATCGACTGCGATCCATGTGTAAAGAGCTTGTTAGACTACGGAAGAGAGAAGTGTGTTATGTTGCGTGTGGCGCGTGAGTGTCCTCCCATTTCATTCCATTCATCAATTCGTCTCATTGATAGAGACAGGTAGAACTCATGGTTCTCATAACGTATGCAATGGAAAGTTTTAGGCAACCTTCGACAGTTGGCTAAATGTCGCCCTGGCGCGAATGCATACTACGTTGAGACAGAGGCAATCACTTGCAAACATGACGCAGAGAGGTTTAACAAGATTGACCATTGCCGAATGTCCCTTGCGGTATGCATAGCTACGGGTTTCACCGCCGCCCTTTACAGGAACGCCCGTCGAAAGGAAGTATTACACCGAACTTCATTTGCAACGTTCAAGTTGACTGATAGCAGATTCAACTTAATGATAGTATTCGCCAGTCCGAAGACTGCCCAGGGCAAACCGCGAGGAGGTTCTATCATGTCTTGCCCATGGTGGCCCTTAAGAGAGCCGATGGTTCGTTCTCGGTGTCAATGGTGTCAATTAAGTTGACTATTGGCTTGAATAGTCAATGGGTATGACAGCTAGGTTGTCATAGACCCTATACCGCCGAGGTCGTACTGGTGCATCTGGCACCTTTCGGATGCGGGTGGTTTTAGGAGTCCACACCCCATCCGTCCAAATGATCTTCTTGATCTTCCCCTTCTTCTCATCCTCTTCATCCCACTCGTCGAGGATGATGAAGTTGGGAATGCCGTTGTCTTCATCGGTGAAGACGGGAATGTTGTCGGCAGATGTCGCTTCCATCGTGACTTCAAATTGAATGAGAAGCGCTACAATCTTCTGGCTTATATAGGGTTTTCAACAATGAATTGCTCAACAGCGAATCAGAATGCTTCAGGGATAGCAATCGACTGCATAATGTTCAAGTTGACTGATAGCAGATTCAACTTAATGATAGTATTCGCCAGTCCGAAGACTGCCCAGAGCAAACCGCGAGGAGGTTCTATCATGTCTTGCCCCATGGTGGCCCTTAAGAGAGCCGATGGTTCGTTCTCGGGAGTCGTCATCCTACAGCCTACCAATTCTGCTGAGAGAGTCAAAGACTCTCTCTTTGGTAGCACTGTCGACTTCCACACTAACTGGCATGTGAGTATAGAGTGGAATGTAGCGCCATTCCGTTGGATTGACAGCAGTTGCTGTCATCGGATTGCCAATCCGAGCAAGATTATTAAAAACTCTGTCTTGCTCCTCTAGCCTGACAAACTCCTCAAATAAATTTCGCGGCCTTAACTGCGGTCCGCGAGGAGAGCTGACTTGACTGTTCGGCGTCTGCATGATTGAAATGAAATGAAATGAGAGGCAGTGGTTTATATACCCCTCTAATGCGACGCAACGTTCAAGTTGACTGATAGCAGATTCAACTTAATGATAGTATTCGCCAGTCCGAAGACTGCCCAGGGCAAAGCGCATTGAAGGCTCTATCATGTCTTGCCCCATAGTGGCCGATTATACGGTAGTGTGTTAGTAGATTTCAATCATTGAAAAGGGAAGATGAGAATCATTTCATTTGTCTCATCAACGTTTATCATGGGAACAATCATTGAAGGGACATCTAATGAATTACATTTCACTCTACTCCATATCATAAAGACTAACCTTTGTCGAATGGCTGAAGTACTCTGACCTGGCGAGAGAAAGCGTCACGTTGAGTATGAAGTCGAACGCCCAACATGAGCAACGGCTCAGAGGTTTCGGTCTAACAAACGACGAACAACCCGTGCAACACAATCCCTCTACGGCAGTACCCGCCGTCCCGAAGGAACGCTCGAGCAAAGGAGGTATTACAGCGATGATGTGCTTTATGAGTAGAAGTGAATCTCTTGATAGCAAGAGACTATTCAACTAGATAGCAAGTCAAAAATAACCTGATAGCAGGACAAATGTATAGTCAGTAATTTACACTTAGTGAGGAATGATAGATTTGAGTGTAGTGAGTGGCACTCGATCCCGTCGACAGCCCGAAGGCCTTGTACTGATCACTAGGGAAGTGAGAGATCTTCCCCGATACCCGCTCTTTACAGCTGAAGACATCATTGTCACTGCCCCGAAGTGGTAACAGGAACGCCGAGTCAAAGGTAGTGAACAGTAGCTGGGATCTAACCCCTCAAAGCTGCCTTAGTCTTAGTTGAATTTGAAATCTGATAGCAGATTTGAACTTCGCATACTTGAAAACCTTGAGGAAACATCCCAAGTTGTTGCTTTGATCAGCTTGATAGCAAGCCGTAGAGAGCTTGATTCACCAGCGTTTTGCAATGGAGATGTTTAGAGGCCACCCATGACAAGATAGCTAAGACTCAACCGATTGGCGTTCAAAGTGCTACGTTGAGAGCTGTGTCAAATGCCCAACATGAGACATGAGTTGTCCCAGCGGTTACGGTCTTAAATATGACACATTCCCTTGCCACACTTATCAGTTTTTCTACGGCATCGTCCGCCGTCCCGAAGGAACACCCTGTCAGTGGAATATTACAGCAAAACTCTCCGTGTCTTGCTCGCTTTCAGTGAAAAGCCGCTTATACCATGAGAAGACTGGCTCAGACATCATTAAAAATGCTTTCATTGACTTCAGCAGGGTCGAAAACCCCAGAAAACCTCCAAAACTAGTGAATTTAAAATTTTCAACTTTTTAGCACTACTTATGAAATTTTATAAGTAGTCCATCACTTAGGGCAGGTCAATAGCGACCGAACCTTTTTTGAATCAAGTCAAACGACTTGTAGAAGCAAAGTTACGAGCCTTTAAAGTTTTGGAGTCTTTTATGGCCTGGAGACGAAGGCCATCTCCTGGCGAACCTCTAAGTCTGACGCCTTAGCTGATATCAGCAATGAAATTTTCTAAGTCGGTTTCTTACAGAAACTTGGAATTTGGAATGTCCGAAGCTATCATCGGAGCTCAGAGAGACGACCTACCTCTGACAGTCGTTCTCCTCTAAATGACAAGTCTCCGTTGGTTCCCAGCTTATATAGTGTGTGGCGATCAGCTGATGACGTAATACCCATCATCCAAACACTAAAAATCCCGTCTATCTCCGGTTCTAGTGCTCCGATTGAGCTGGAAATACACCATTTCCATGTAGAATTTGACGCTGAATCCGAATCTGGCCTCCGTTTTCCCATCCGATGCTTCGTTTTGGCTCTACAGTAGGCAGCCATCGCAAAAATTCTAACTCTGTCGTTTTTCCGAAAAATGTTGAAAATTTTTCTCGCCGATGACTTGAAACTCTCCGATTGACATGAAACTCACCATATAGATAAAGAATCTGACGCTGATTCCAAATCTGAAATCCGTTTTCCAATCCGATGCTTCGTTTTGAAGCTAGAGTCCAAAACGTCCCAAATTCTAACTCTGTCGTTTTTCACCAATGTCCGAAAATCTTAAATGGCATCTCACATCTAAACGAAGACAGATAGGAACAAGCCGATTGTTTCACTGAATTTGTCTCACTCTTAGCTTTCAAACGAGCTATCGCACGACAAAATCCGTCCACTGGAAGCCAAAATCGAAGCAAGCTGTCCAGAGGGGGGGGGGGACGTCAGTGAAATTTCAAAATTTGATGAAAAATGTTTTGGTGACGGTTCCAGGTCGAAATTCCACACTTTGGAAAATTTTCAAATTTTTACCCATACAAAGTCACTCTGACACTTAGGATTTTTTCAGGTAAGCGAGCTCCGACCTAAAATCTTGTAACCGCTCTAACTTTTGAACGAAGACAGATAGGAGCAAGCCGATTGTTTCACTGAATTTGTCTCACTCTTAGCTTTCAAACGAGCTATCGCACGACAAAATCCGTCCACTGGAAGCCAAAATCGAAGCAAGCTGTCCAGGGGGGACGTCAGTGAAATTTCAAAATTTGATGAAAAATGTTTTGGTGACGGTTCCAGGTCGAAATTCCACACTTTGGAAAATTTTCAAATTTTTACCCATACAAAGTCACTCTGACACTTAGGATTTTTTCAGGTAAGCGAGCTCCGACCTAAAATCTTGTAACCGCTCTAACTTTTGAACGAAGACAGATAGGAACAAGCCGATTGTTTCACTGAATTTGTCTCACTCTTAGCTTTCAAACGAGCTATCGCACGACAAAATCCGTCCACTGGAAGCCAAAATCGAAGCAAGCTGTCCAGAGGGGGGGGACGTCAGTGAAATTTCAAAATTTGATGAAAAATGTTTTGGTGACGGTTCCAGGTCGAAATTCCACACTTTGGAAAATTTTCAAATTTTTACCCATACAAAGTCACTCTGACACTTAGGATTTTTTCAGGTAAGCGAGCTCCGACCTAAAATCTTGTAACCGCTCTAACTTTTGAACGAAGACAGATAGGAACAAGCCGATTGTTTCACTGAATTTGTCTCACTCTTAGCTTTCAAACGAGCTATCGCACGACAAAATCCGTCCACTGGAAGCCAAAATCGAAGCAAGCTGTCCAGGGGGGGGGGACGTCAGTGAAATTTCAAAATTTGATGAAAAATGTTTTGGTGACGGTTCCAGGTCGAAATTCCACACTTTGGAAAATTTTCAAATTTTTACCCATACAAAGTCACTCTGACACTTAGGATTTTTTCAGGTAAGCGAGCTCCGACCTAAAATCTTGTAACCGCTCTAACTTTTGAACGAAGACAGATAGGAACAAGCCGATTGTTTCACTGAATTTGTCTCACTCTTAGCTTTCAAACGAGCTATCGCACGACAAAATCCGTCCACTGGAAGCCAAAATCGAAGCAAGCTGTCCAGAGGGGGGGGGGACGTCAGTGAAAATTTTTTCTCTCCGATTTCGCTGGAAACATCCTTCCTAACCCAAAATTTCACGTAGATTCCGAATCTGGACTCCGTTTTCTCATCCGATGCTTCGTTTGGGCGCTACACACCAAAACGTCCCAAATTCTAACTCTGTCGTTTTTTCGAAAAATGTTGAAAATTTTTTCTCGCCGATTGACTTGAAACTCACTATACAGATAGAGAATTTCACGCTGATTCCAAATCTGAAATCCGTTTTCTCATCCGATGCTTCGTTTTGAAGCTACACACCAAAACGTCCCAAATTCTAACTCTGTCGTTTTTCGCCAATGTCCCAAAATCTTCAATGGCGTCTCACATCTAAACGAAGACAGATAGGAACAAGCCGATTCTTTCACTGAATTTGTCTCACTCTTAGCTTTCAAACGAGCTATCGCACGACAAAATCCGTCCACTAGAAGCCAAAATCGAAGCAAGCTGTGTAGGGGGGGGGGACGTCAGCCGAAAATTTTTTCTCTCCGATTTCGCTGGAAACATCCTTCCTAACCCAAAATTTCACGTAGATTCCGAATCTGGACTCCGTTTTCTCATCCGAACACTCCTTCCACTCGAAACAACCCATTTACAACCCAACATTCAGCAGATTGCACCAAAAACATCACACACTATAGCCTCAACACTAATCCTGGCGGTCGCCCAAGTCCACCACGACACTCTATCGTTCCAGAGGGGGGGGACTCAGACCCGAAGCACCACGGCGGCCGACCACGACACTCTGCCGTTCCAGAGGGGGGGGGCGCCGGTCGAGTGTTTGTCATTTGCTTACTACTCACTACTACTTATCTCAATTTTTGATGTATTCCGATAGTAAAACCGACGGGCCACCGAAACCGAGATATACTTTGCTCAATGAAACCAATTGCTACATTGGCATTAAGCTGTATCTGTTTGACTTTGCTCATCTATTTTTGACAACAGAAGTTGACTTACTACACCACTAATAGGCTACACTATTTCACCTCAATTTTGAGTGTATTGGATACATTTTACTTCCAATGTATCCAATAATTGTATTATTATAACAATTATAATGGTTTAGTTGAGCATATTATTTTGGCTCCTCATCAATGACCTGCCATGCGGTAGACTTATTATCGGAATGCACCCAAAATTGAGATGAAGTAGTGGATGAGTGGTGTCTACTGCGGCTGCCGAAAATAGCTGAGCAAAGTCTCTGAGGTTTGTTAATGTGAGTATGAAGGTGTAGTTTAGCTCTAAATGCTCTCTGATTGATTCTGAAGATAGCAACAGGGTTGGCAGTAGGCCCATATCTTTCAGTTGATTTTTCAGAGCCTTTTGGTTATTAGATAAATATGAAGTTGTTAGCAAATTCTGCTTTTAATTTAACTGAGCTTGGGCGCTGAACAAATTCATTTAAAAATCCTACGGGTAATTTCAGCGACTTGAATAAGGGCACAAACAAAAACATGTGCACCAGAAACAAAGAGAAAGAACACTGTGATTTCTACGTATCGGTAAGATTTTTTTGTTGTGATATTCCAAATCCAAGATCCCTCTCAATAATCTTTGATATCAAACGCAGATCGTGTGGTCTGATGATGAGGATGGAGGCATTAACGAACAAAATCTAGCTGAGGGTACGTCGGCGTCAAGCGAGCTTCCTTGATATGCTCGATAAACTTCTAGGGTCACAGAATATAACTACTGGCATAGGATAATCAGCAAGTAAAATTATTAAGTTATTAGCCTGCCAGGAAACTCCCCAACCCACATGATGAATCAGATCCGAGAACACAAAGTGGACTTAAGGTGAAATACCTTTTCAATCGGTTATGTTTCAGGCAAAAGTAATTTGAGATTGTTGAAATGCGCAAAAATCTATTGTCAAAAATGTGAACATACCTTTCATTCCCTAAGTTAGTGACTAAAACTACAACCAGACCTCGAAGATCAATTCTCTCTGTGACAGAAGTCCCGTGCGCATCTACAGAGGAATTGGCTGACGCAGTTCGAGTGATTCATTGTAAGATATCTATTACATAATTTTCTCAGAAGGCATTTCATAAGTTACTCAAAGCAAGACGAAACAAATCACTTATGAGCCAAAATGCACACAACGCCCATTTTCAATCAATTATTTCACTCTTTTGTCTGATACTGAACACTCGATGCAAATAGAAGGTGAAATAGAAAAACAATCCACTATCCACGATATTCACTCAATAATTCCATGAGAAGATTGTCTTTCATGCAGTTGCATATGAATACGAAGATTACAGCCGTCTTTGAAAGTGGAATGACACAGATTACAGGAAAATACACGCTTACGACTATGAGTTCTCATATGAGTACGAAGGGTTGTATTACGTGCAAAGGTTTTTCCACAAATATTGCATTCATGCGGCCGTTCTCCGGTGTGTGTTCTTGCGTGCATTCTCAGATGAGCTCCCTGTGAAAATGATTTATTACAGATGTGACAAACATACGGCTTCTCACCGGTATGAGTTCTGATATGAACCTGAAGCTCTCCCTTGGTTTTGAAAGCCTTTACACATGAATAGCACGAGTATGGCCGTTCTCCAGTATGTGTGCGGATGTGTATTTGAAGCTTTGATTTATCTCTGAACAATTTGTTGCAGCTAGGACAAAGAAAAGTGTTAGGGTTCGAAGTTGATAATTGAATTTCTGATGACGAAGGATCAGCATTTGTAAATTCTTCCGTTATCTCTCTAACAGACTTGATATCTTCCACCTCACCTGAAAAAGTAAAGACATTCTCAATTATTGACTAAGTTGAGCAAAATAATCTTCAACATATCTTTTTATAAAATATAAACTCGTTTCCAGATTTATTTTCAGATTTGGATTCTACCAAAACTCATGGCAAACGATGTCATAGTAGGACCTAAATTTGTCTGTAAAGTTGGTCATTAAAATAATTTTTCTGTTTCATCTTAACATTGCCACATGACACCATCTTTAACAGAGTTCAATTCATTTCATCTCATAAAAATGATTTTAACATATTTTACTATTTTACATAAATTGACAAAGGAGACTGCAACGCTCTGAAATGCGTTTGGAATAAACAAATTCGATATGATTGTATCAAATGACACCAAAACAATAGACCCAAAGAAAAACTAAAAAAAAGTAAAAAAAACTAAAAGAAAAAAGAAATCGAAACTGTCTTACAGTCCCAACAGGTTTCGCTGCCTAACTTGGGAAGCTTCGGAAATTAATATCTGTTTAGCAGAGACATAATTCGGCGCACCATAGATTCCTTGTCAATCCTTGTGCTCTCCGGCGACATTTGATACAGAGGAGCAGCTTCAAACTTAGATGATAGATTTTTAGCACAGTTCATGATGTCTACCAGCCCTCAGAATGCTATGCTCAGAATGAAACATCTGTTGTCTGTGAACAGTTAATGTGCATGAAGAATTAGAAATTAGAGACAATATTCTTTGAAAAGGTTATGTGATTTGACCTTAAGAATTCCTTTTGGAATAGTTGTAATAAAACTTCTCTAACAGAAATACAGAGGCTATCGCTTATGGCGTTATTTCCATCTTGGATAACACAAATGCTACTGACGGGATTTTTTTAATCAAATCAGAGGTATTCTTATTAATTCCATCTCACGCCTGGCTGATCTCTTCCTGACTTATGACGAAACCAGATTTTTGATGAGTCTTCCTGCTGTCAAGAACTTTGGTTTGGCAAAGCTTCTCTCTACGCCATGTCGAGGACATTTGCATATTTATTTCAATTACTTTGAGAAAACCATGATCTTTTACCTTGCCGAAGTGGAAGCGGTATTATCAGCGACTATTGAATTTGGAAGAATACCTTCTGATGCATCTGTATTATTGACGAAAAAAGATTGAAAGGTGGCGTGAAATTGGTTGAATTTTTAAAGGCGAAGTTATTCCAAATAACAAATATCAATACAGTGCATACAAAGTATGTATCAAGCTTTATTACATTTCTGGAAAAAATCAAAATATAATCGATCGCAACAAATTCAAAACAAGTGGATTGGGGAGAACAAAATAGAGTAAGAGTATAACAATCAATAGCGAAAAATATAAGATGTAATAATGAAATGTTACAATGAACAGAATATTTGTAAAGTCTGCTCCATAATTAAATTTCGGCAACTTTTTTCTCCTTGTCCAAAGCTGACTTTCTCATTGCGTTCGAACTTCCGACGAGTGACAGGTCCCCTTTCATACGTGACAGGAAAAATATAACACTTCAACAACTTGCAATTCCTACACTGTTTTAATTAGTCTCAAAATTTCAAGGTGTATTCCAGGCTTTCCAGAGTAAAATTCATTTTCCACGTGTTTTCCAGGAAGCGCGGACACCCTGTAATCACCTAGTCAATGTATGATTGACCGCTGCTATCCTTTTTATGGTAATACATGTACGCCATAACATAGACTTGATGCATTTAGCGACATAGAACAGAGACACTCAAAACACAAGATTGACCACGAACATTAGGACCAACCTCGACATTTAGATAAAAAACTTTCCTTTATATATGATAACGCTGGTAATTTCTATAATCATCTATATTTTACATTTATGGCGATTCTTACCAATTTGTGAGTGCTCTGTGACTCGGCTCGGCTTCATCCTAACAATCAGCGCCACGTATTCCAAGAAGGTGGCTCGTTGTCAATTTTACTAGTCGTTTTCCGTCTAATTTCAACGAATGCCCTTCCCTTCAGATTTCTTTAACTCGTGCCACTCTAACTTCAATCGCTGTCGATGATGAGATATCGATTGATACAGCTCATTTGACTAAGTTTGACAGCAAACACTCGTTATAAAGGGTGTTTAATAACTATACTGTTTAATTATTTTGATGAAGTTACTAAGTCAAATATCAGTGATACGATGAGCTGTCAGTGTTGTGATATTATACAATTATTGTTTGGCTATGTATTTGATATAGCTCGCATATATAAACGCAATATGAATTTGAAGAAAAATCATAATAATCTAATACTTCTTAACGAAATAAAACGAAATACACGCATGAATGTCGTATTTTACGACAGTCGAAAAGGTGCCCTTTCGAATGTACATTTGAAGCGATCCGAAAAGGAAAACAAGTCAACCTTTTGATCTTTTTTTGTAAAAGCAAAGTCAACACGATCGTCAGTGTAATGTGTTTGTCGACGAATTAATCGTCCCGATTAGTTCATGAAAACGTTAACGTTTGATCATTGAACAGGCGAAAAGAGTGGAAGAAGTTAGGTGATGAAGCTGAAGAACGCAGCCATCAAAGTGATGAAGAGACAGCATAACAACTTCGATGAAGAACTTTACTCCGTGGCTTTTTTCAGGCGAGCCGACAACGAATGCCAATCAACACCCCATTCAATTCGAACGATGTCATCGATGTACATGAATCGTGCAGAACGCCGCTCCGAAGCGACCCAGAAAGACGTGACAGAAATGAATGTTTTCAGGAGAAAACAGAACGTACGAAATCAGACGCGGAGAGTGGAGAATCGACGATTGTGTTCATGAATTCTTGCAAATCGCATTTCCTGAACCTTTCTGCGCATCATGCTTAACAGCAACACTTTCTTACGCATCATGGACAGTTTCATGTTGCGGCAAACTTTTTACCAGTTTATATAATCTAGTCGCCTATGCTCATAGTTTGTGATCCCGATTGTTTACGCGTTGCTACCCGACAAGTCCTTCGAAACACCTACAAGAGACTGTTTAAATGATATTATAGACCTTATCACAGACTGTCTCGTTGAAATACCGACAGTCGAAATCACAGTATGACTATGAAAAGGCTGTTTAAGCGCTTCAAAGCACTGCTTTCGCGCAATCGTCTTTCGTGGATGTTATTTTCATTATACAGGAGCTATTTGCGTGGAGTACAGCACTACGGGACTTACAGTACAGCAGTCGAGAAGACAATAGTAAGAGAGTGGTTCCCGAGCCCTGGATTGACGTTCCTGTCCCACAATAGAGATCGGCGAGTATGGATTGGGGTTATTGCTGTGTTGTCGCCGAAGAGTTGTCAAGGAGTTCGTCGACTATGTATCGAGCTCTTACAAGAGATGATATCGAGGCCATGTTCTCTACGTACGTGATTCATTTTGGATTTGGTCATACGTATACGGACGTCATTATTGATAATGACAGAAATGGGAAAACGAAACAACGCTCTTGAAAGCCGAAATGCTATTTTTACATGTATGTAACGGAATGTTCATTGCGACCGTTACATCTAATATTGTTCATGTAGGTGAGAGATTTCTTTCCTTAATAACATTTAGTGAAGGATTCTGTAGTAAATTCGCTGTGATTCAGCTTTTGTATTCTGCACTGTCAACTATGTTACCTTAGTTTTTTGTATGGGCCTATATTTAACTATGTATTTGTTTATACACTACAGCTTTTCTCTACTGTGTTTGATACCCAACATCGACTGTAATGTTTTATCATTGAAAGAGTCATATTGATTATATGATTATATATACCCGACAAGTTACATATTAGTAATCATAAAATTATTTGACTTTTGATTATTATTTATTGTTCCAGTTACATGCAGATGTGATCTCGAAAGCCGATTTATTGAATGCCTATGGAGGTTCATCGCAGAGGAGGAGGCATATGTGCGCAGGAATCGCTCTGGCATTCGCCCTCAAGAGGAGGAAGGAGGCGCACAAAGGCAACATCAGCGGTTGCAGCGCCTGAAGGCCAATGTTCCTGGGCCAACGAGCTCAGCGGCTTGGACTACTGTGGATACTGCAGTGTGGAGAGCTCAGAATCTCAGCATCTACGTACATCATCATGCTGTATAATATCATGAAAAGAGCGTAGGAAAGAACAGAGGAGAGATGATGCGATAACATTCAGCCACAGCTTGACACCAATTAGGAAATGGGGACTGTTTGGAACTACGAACGTGGGACTTAGGAGTGGGGACTGGGGACCTCGGTAGGAGAGGGGAAGAGGAGTAAGGGACGAGTGGGAATCATCCGGTGAGATGTCTCCGTCGTTGTTAGGTGCGAAAATTGACATCGCTATGACTATTGGTACTATCTAGGATTTTGCGATGATATGAAATATTTTATATCTATTACTTTTATCTTATTTTATACTTACATGTTATTATGTATCTCAATATGTTTAATGTATGATATTATGAAAGTTCAAATTGTCTAGGCAGCAATTATAATAGAAAAATAATCTGCTAGGACTAGGGTTTTTAGGACTGTGGCGTAATTTTATGTTTTTTGGAAAAAAAACAGAAAGGTAATCTCCGACGTAAACCTTCAGAACATTATGGGCTTATAATGAAGCGTCGGCCTGCGTAGGGCATTATATAAGATATCTTCGATTAATGAAAACAAATAGCGTAGTGCTTTTAATGTTTAAAGGTAAGTTTCTCATCTAAATGTCGAGTGTTGGTTAATATAATATCGTGGTGTCAATTCTTGTGTTTGAGTGGTCTAGTTCCGTTACCGTAATCTATGATGTCTATATGTCTATGTATTGTTAGCATAATGGTTGGCGGAATATGCCTAATTATTGATGACAGAGGGTGAAAGATAATATGACATGAACAAGTAACTAGCTGTAAAAAAACAAAAAAAATATGGGTGGTCCTAATAAAATGTCGCAGACTGTACCTACGCTTGTACGCGTAATTCATCAGGTTTGGAATTGTCTTTCTAATCGCTAATTCGACTTGGTCTGTCTGGCCCCGTCATGTGATCCAGGAATGAGGTATACTTATCTTTTAGCAGCACATGGTTCCTCCTTGATGACACCTTCAATAGTCGTGTAGTGTGTGGTTAGCATAAAGATTGCATTTCGTCAATAGATTTTTATCTTTCTCTCCTGGCATTGTTAGTGACCATTAACAAGAATTATGCATCTCACTTTTAGTAAAAGTATGAATCTTAAGGTTAGCACTCTACATATACTTCCACGTCTTAGACTTTTATTGAACCACTTCTATAAAATTAAATTACGATATTAATTAAACTTCGTTTTGAAATTTGTCTTTCCATTAGTGTAATCAATGGAAAACAAAATATGTTCAATAGACTTACAAGGTGTCGATGTGCTCATGAGTGACACTACGACGGACGGAAGAATTCTATTGACTCAGTATTGTCGGATTGTTCGTACGTGAAAGAACAATCCTGCAAAACCAATGACGTAAATGGTCAGTTGACGCCACTTTTTCACAGGCGCAATACGCAAATTGACGATGTCATAAGACCGCAGATCTTGAATTTTCTTATAGTTGTCTTCCTAGACTTTCAAAAGGCCTTCGACAAATTCTACCACAGCATCGCTTTGGACGAAGCAGTTGATTTTAAACAATATTAGGAATTTCGGAATGCCCGAAATATTCACTAAATACCACTTTTAATGCACTACTGACATGTCATCTAACTCCTGTCATCTGAATCTTGATTGGGATTACCAACTTATAAATTCTAAGACAAAATTCACTTACTCATGTTTTCAGACAATCTCCCCAGGCGTTCAGTTACATTGTGATGGAAAATCAAATCAACACGTTCAATTGTCGGCTTATATTCTGTCTGCTCTATCCACGGATCTTCAATTATCACACCACGTTCCTCGACGCTCATGTCATTTGGAAGAACATTTTGAGCTAGTGTCCCGCTGAGGTCAACGTAGTCGGAAACACCTAAGTTTGTGCTCTCTACAAAACAGGGAAACATTTAGAGTTCTCTAACAGCGGTCGATGTCTACACAATATTGAAAACGTAGAAAAAGCAGCTGGTGATTGTGATACATAATCATTGTGTCAAGATGGAGATCATCGAATAAGAATCCCACAATACAGCACCGACTGTGACAACGAAATTTCCAAGGATATAAAAACAACTTCATTTAATCAAGGAGAAACAAAGTCACTCCCAAATTTACAATGTTTTATTGCATAAAATAGAAAAGCTGCACCCGTCGTTTCGTCGTCCTGCCATCTTGTTCACGGGATTTCCTCTAAATGCAGGATTGATCGAGTGGTTCCATAGACATATGGTTATGTGGTAATGGTCTTAAAAGTCACCTGCGATAAAATATAAATATCTTGGTAGAGACAAGAACAAACAATACTTTCGATACTATTTTTTCAAGATCACGAATTTCTGTATTTAGTCATGTCATCAATTTTTCATTGAACATGTTGATCAAGCATTGTTGACTGAACGGTTGGAAAGTCCATAGAAATTTTCCTGTCACAGTAAATGTTCTATTGTGAACTTCATAGAAATTATCAATACCAAGAAATCTACTATTATCTACTTCTATGATTGTGGTATTCCATATAAGTCGGATTGCTATCTTTGCTCGGGCCCTCTCTATATCAGAGAATTTTGTAACAATCCTATAACCTTTGCGTAGATGAATATGAAATATTCATATTTCATATTCATCCAATATTATATGAAATATCTCCAACAAGTAGCCTACTTGTAACGGCTACAAGTTGAATTCAGTTCAACACAAGCTGAAACACAGTCTGTGAATGTGACAGCAGTGGTGGAAGTCAAGGCAAATCAACTAAAAAAGGGAAATTGTCAACATTTTGATCAGATTTCATAGTGGACGCGTGCGCAAATCTGATATCTGATTGACCGGTCAAAGTTCCCTATAAATGATCATTAAGTAATGATCAAGTAAATGATCATTTACTTTCAACAATCATCGTATCCGTGAATTGTAACTGAAATCACATCCTGAAATACTTATAGTGTGTTTTATAGCATGAACACGATATCTTCCATTTTCAAGAAATAAAATCAGGAAATTCAATAGAATTATCATTTTTTGAAAACCAACGACTTGACTGAGCATTGAAGATGAAATTCCTCATACAATCTTGTACATTCATGCTGGAAAATTATAACCGCTCAGGATCATTTGCTGGAAACGAAATTCATAAATTTGTGGTCACAGAATCAATTTAATTTCATGAGATCTACAAACTTTGCTAACGGTTCATCTTCATTAATATTCAGACAAATGACATCTTCCAAGTGGAATTATTCTGCATGAGAATGTTTGTTAGTTTATGCGGTATTATGATCAGAAGTCGTCTCGAGATGAAGACAACCAGATTCTTAAATATAGATCCGCTGCCAGAGTCCAGATAACTGATACTCGTATCATACTTATCCTATGTCCTCTCTAAGCTTCGATAGCTTTGATACCCGACCTCTATGCTGCGTTGTTGTTAAACAACAGCTATGCATGTCTACGCTCGTTCTACTTCTCAATAGTGTATATAGATCACATTGACATAGCTAAAATGATGTACTCGTATTTACTTACTTGGAGTTGCAGTTTCCCTTCTTGTGAAGTTCTCTACCTCACCGACATCTGTCTCCTAAAATGAACAAGAATTTCCATGTAAAATTTTACTGACTCCATCTCTTTCTCATCCTAAACCAATGATCGGCTACAATAGAGTAAAAGATTTATAGAGACAGATAGACAAGACTTCAGTGTGATTACTGTCACATTATAGTCAACAGCAGTGGCGTCGCGGGCTCCTAGACCATAGGCCTTCGCTTCATAGTGGATTCCTATTTCTGCAGCAGACAGCATGAACTGCATAAGATAATTAAGTAGACGCTATCTTAATTTCAATGAATTTTCAAACTTGCTTGTACAAGTCAGACTTGTGTCAATTACACATGAAATGTAATTGACTACAATTACTAATTACAGCGATTGTAGTTGCAATTACGTAATTGTAAAATCAATTACAATTACAACATAAGTCTGGTAGAAAGTACATGCATATTCAAGTCATGCTGGCATGCATGATTTCAGAATTAAATGAAAATATGTGAGAAATAAATACTGATATTTAAGTGAAAGTGCATTATGAATATATGATATATATTATATACCGGTAATAATATATTATATATTATATAATATATAACTTACATTATGAATATATACATTATACTGCATGTGAATTGTGATTCACTTCAAGTCTTATGTGACAACCTCTCTGAACAGCCTCATCATAAGCATGCAATCCTAAGCTGATTGTTCGTCAATTCGACCCTGTTTTCCTAAGATTCTAAACGTGAAATGACAATGAAAATGCCATGTTGATTTCTCATATGACACTTGATCGCCTTGGTCAAGGAGCTGATATTACTATAGAGAACATTCACTCTCGAGGAAGCTCTGGCCAACGCAAGACTCTGTTGTGTTTATTATAGCCAGTCAGTCACTTACATGTTTCAAATTTATGGCTGCTAGAATGCTTTTTGTGCTCCTCCTCATATTCTATCATTTGAAAGTAGTTTGGTTTTTATTTCAACGCCATTAATTTCGAATACGATGGTTAGTTTTTTTGCATAATCCCTCGGACGACTGGCCGGTGCAAAAAATAACCACTGATGAAATAGCCGACATAAACATACACATAGTTTCACCAAATTGAATCATTGAATATCACTGACTGAATCTCAAAATTATGGAGCCTTCATCGCTCTATCCTTCCGATAGCCTTCTGGTGAACGCAGACACGACGATTCAACTTGGATTTAACGTCATCATTCCTCTCCAAAATTTGGCGAAGCCACAAATAGGGAAAATTTGCGCCTCTCTCTGAATCTTAATCTAAGAATTTATAGATAGATCTTTTCTTGCATTGTTGCAATGCATCTCCTACTGCGTTTCTATCGGCAGAAGACGAGTCGAACTATCGAGCTAAGCGCACGCGTTCCAACTGCCACGCACACAATCTCTGTGATTTGCTGCGAACACATTTCTGGCGCATGGTGTGATTACAAGACAGAGCAGTGACTTGAAACTATGAATTTGTAAAGTGTATGTAAACGTAAAGTTGCATTCAAAAACAAATGAAAGCTATTTTAACCATTTTTTAGGAACGCAAGTAATTATTTTTGGGTATGCGGCGCAGGCACGGAGACGACGCCACTGGTCAACAGAGTTTAAAAACTAACGATGAGCAGTTTTTCTGCATTGCTGTAGCTAGAAAATCATAGAAATTCGATGCTATAGCATTAAAGGACTAGAGCGGACCTGTGTAGTGGACATACATTGCCATGACAACGATACAGTTGACAATGGTTAGGTAGCGGTGCCTTGTCAGTGTACTTTGTAACGATTCCAGATGTTATCACTTTTATGTCCTTCTATGTCGGCAAAGGATAAACACATGCAATATGAGAGTCTTCAAGCAGCAGGTGGAAGACTTTGTTCTCTCTGTCTTTCGCAGCGATTAAAAACTTGATGTGTGGCAGCATATCATGTCGGATACCGGTGGCACTTTGCGTCAAGTTAAGTATAATACTAACCTACTGCTTTTGCAGGACTGGTCATATCTATCTGCAATGATGGTCTTACATGGGCATTTCCACGCGAGAAATGAAAAAATGTCAAAATTTCAAGTTCCAATATTCGCATGAGCACTAGTATATTTCTCATACACATACTATGAAATTTCAAATTCTATTAGTCTGATCAACTTGCTGTTAAGTTATTCGACACAGCAATTAATTTAAAATCTTACAAAAATGCATCATTTTTGCTCTAATTGCTTGATCACTTTTATGACAAGTTTAAGACTGATAAGTTTGTTGAGCCCTCACGACTAATAACTTTAATATTGAGGTACTTCAAATCCAGTAAATTTGCATTTACGGCTTTATGCATCTAGGCCTATTTCATAGTCTGTCAAAAAAGTGATTTCGTCACGAAAAGATACTTATTATTTATCTCACAAGACTAGATTTAAATTTTTTTCTTTGAAAATCTAGATTCTCTGCATTCACTCGATAGGAAATAAACTAGATTAGGCTACTTTTTTTCTCGGGTGTGTACAAAGTAGCAATGGAAAAGTGATTCCGTCATGATGACATCCTTGACTAACACAGCCCATACTAAGAGAATAAACAACATCTGAACTAAATATTCATCCATCCGTATATACATGCCCAACTATATAACATACTGAGAGCATATGCGATTTGAACCTCTAGATTCGCGGACTTTTGCTTCGGTTCACAAAAATTAAAAATTGAAAAATTCTCTGCGTGATTCCGTCACGAAGAATTCAAGATTTTGAAACATGCCTCTAAAAAATCTAAATCCTTTTTTGACATCTGAATACCGCAACAGAATTCTTCAGACATGCTATGAGGAAAATAGGACCATAATTTAAACGAGTGATCAATGTTTTGCCGAAAAAATTAAAAATGATCCAAAAATAAGTGTTCAAAAGTGATTCCCATGTGTGATTTCATGACAGATCAGATTCCAATGTGTTTCTTCATCAGCAACAAGTATCCATTCTATCTGAATTAGTCTACATGTACTTCAAATTCTTGAGTGGATATTAGTGGCAGTTGAATAATTTGTACAAATTGTAAAATGAACTCAGCACACTACAATTCTAGGAAATTAATTAAACTTTTTCCAGCACATTCCAGGACCATTAATGCTCCGCGATTCCAAAGCTGCGCCGCTCGAACAATGGAGTTTTACAGCGAGTATGCATGAGCATGCATGTATGCGAGTAAATGCGAATCTATATGCATGCGCTCTAAGATCACATGGTAGCATGTAAATGATCTTGCTGTTACACACTGCAAAGTTGTTTCTACCAAAATATTATCTGTAGAAGATAATCAAGTGAAGCTACATCCCGTCGGACGGAGAGCGGCTGTAACTCACTATTTCACCTACAAGATGTTTGACAGCCCGTTCAAGAAAGTTTAGATGCATTTGTAGGGTTTCTCACCAATTCTGACTTGACTTTCTGCAGCCTATTTGTAGGAAGCTTGCTATTTGTCATCTCCGACGCCGTCAGTACAGCCTCATTCATCGGCATTGAAGCGATAGATGACATTCGTTGTCTGCAATTGAAGACCATACATGTATAATGTCTCAAAAATGTGTTGCTATCATCTTACCGTCTGATATCTTCATGACAAGACAAGATATCCACTAAGATTGGTCTCCAATTCGACCAACAGTCAAAATCATTGAAATCTCCGATGTAGGACAGCAACATTTCCATCATCCCAATTTCTTCACGCCACATCTAAAACGGTACGACAAGCTTCAGCACAAGATCTCTATTATTTAATGTCATGAGCTGTGTACCTTAAAATCTGTGAAAAGAAGCAATTGTTTAAATCTGGGAAAAGTGCACATGTAATACATGACTCTGTGAAAAGATTTGATTAATTGAGCTCCGTCAAATTTGTAGCGGATGAAATGGATTAAAGGCTTCTTCTGATCCGGAGCATAATGTCATTGTCGCAGTTCAGCGATTAGAGCAACACTTAAGAACTAGACGGGACGCGTGTACTACGTCGTGGAAATGAGTCGTCGTGAAAACAGAACCTCTACACAATGGCGTCTACTTTACCAGTTGCATAAAAGATTCGTGATTGCTGTCATTTCTCATTAAAAACATGATCATGTAAAACATCAATTAGCTGGCATACATTTGTTTGTGACAGGAATTTGACAACAGGAATGTTGACACTGATCGGTGTCTAAATATGTCCTTGAATGGTCATTAACGTTAAACAACAGATGAGCATGATGAAACCATAGAAATCCGACTTTTCACTTTGCTTCAGTTAGTGGGAGTTGAATGGACAACAGATGCTTGTTGATGGTTAGGGACCGATTTATAACAATGTTGCTACATTTAAAGAAGATTCATAGTTCCAATTTCTTGTCGGAAACTTATTTCATCAAAATGTTTTTGTATTTACAGAAATGACAACATATTGAATCTTAGCAAAGCACACTGATAAGGTACAGGATATTCATTTAGCCATTGTCAAGCCACCATCGTTAAGATACAGTTGTCATGGCAGCACATGTCCGTTCCCGTCCTTTAATAATAATATGAAGTGTTGGATTTCTGTGATCAACGCATGACAAGTTTCCATTCTAGTCCAATTATCTCAAGTATAAGTGGAAAGTTCAATTTCTATTCCACCATATCTGGGCACGACAGCCTGGGGCCGGTAACATAAATCGTTGTTAAATAGCGGTAACTGTTAAGCCTACAGCGAACTGCTGTAACTTATCGGCCACCACAACTTCGCTGTTCCCTCGCTGTTTAGTAGGGAGTTAGTGATTAACAACAAACTTGAATTCGGGAAATCGTGACGTATATTCTGACGTTGTCCAATAGAATGACAAGATCAGCGAACTGAGTGGATTTTTTTTGATATCTTATGAATATCGTATTGGAATACTATGTTGTTTTTATTAGCCCTCGCCACACTGGGCTGTCTTTGCGAACGAGCACAAACTATTATACCAATTTTGACAAACCACAGATCCAAGGGCATTAGCAAAACAGCCAGGGATCGGAATTTTCCGTTTTTTCCCGAAGATTTTGATGGTCTCCTTTTTAAAAGTATTTTTTTGAAAGCATCCAAAGTCATTTGGAACTAACCTTTAATTACAATGTATTTGATTCAACAAATTTTATGCGTTATTAAAGAAACTGTTTGTAACTTGACGACGCAAAATGGATCCATCTCCATCTACTGGAATATCATATCCGATATCACTTGCATCATTCTCGCCATTCGTAGACCAGCCTATATGGCGATGATGTATTTCACAAAGTGCACTTGATACTGCGTGAACCACACGTCCGGAAGTCATCTCTGATATACCATGAAAATCACCAAGTTCACGCATGTAATCACCTTCCGCATAATATCGAAGTGCAACGCACAGTTGTTGTTCAACAGATAGTCTGTTATTTCGACGGGTTTGATGACACAGCAATGGTTCTAGCTCGCACGAAAGATCCTTCACAACACTCTTTGGTAAACGGTAACGATCGACGAAGTCAGCTTCCTCCATTTCTAATGGATCCATTAGTTTCAGAAATCGTCGGCTTGACTATTCAAAATGTCTATCAGCTTCTACTCGATGGCTTCTCTCTTCAGCCACATACCTCGATGAAATCCTTTTTGAAATGGGAGCTGTGATTTGGGTGTACGAGTTTTATTGCATACATCGAGTAAACAGCACTTTCATCTGCTGTATGCTACAGAAGACAAAATGAACCACTGTTAAGCAGTGTTATATTGGTGGTCATTTTAACATCGAAGTTACAGCAAGGTTACAATGAACTTTTAACAGGTATCGAAAATATCGCAAACAGTAAACGTTAGGCTTAACGGCGGTTCTTGTTACCGGCCCCTGATTGGTTTGACAACACTGCAGTTCGGTGCATGGATGAGATACCGACACGCCCTCATGACCCCTTTTCATACTACTTTCTCTAATCCCGATACGAACTACCACCAATCTACTACCAGTCTCACTAGAAAACTTGATAAACATGATGTAAGCTCAGTAGATAACCTACATGTATATTAAAAGCGATAATTTCATGGAAACTCTTGATTTTTAATGACATCTTCCCGCTAACGGGCAGAATGCATATCTAGAAATGGAAAAGAATCTTACAGTTATCGAAAAATCATGTGTACATACACGTACATATCCTTGTGATTGAGAAGCATGAAGCTAAATTTCACTGGAGAGTCACGCTTTCCTGCATGCACAAGAACTTACTTTCGCCGCTAGATAGATACAGCTGTGAGGGAGTGGATTCATCATCATCATATGGAACCTCATACGCGATGGAAGACGTACAAGATGACTTCGCAAAGATGTGAGTGATCATCGTGCTACCTTAGTCAATATGTAAGTGAAGTTTTAGTTAGGTCTTGAAAAATGCGCTGACTGCTGAAACCGGTAGACCCATTTGTAATTTTAGTGACAAATAAAGTTTCGACTAGAAGAAAAAAGGGGTGCTATTTTGACAATTTGTTGATAAGATAATGCTGCTCCGGCCGGCGAGGTGGAAACCAAGGCATAATGGAAGCTAAATTGAAAGTAGCAACATATAATTGACAACAAGTAGGCTTATCGGAAACATGGCTAAAAGATCTGTAAATAAAATTATCCTATCTCAACCAGAGATAGATTTAGGAGATAAATAACAAAAAAATAACAATGTAGTTTTATTTATTGATTCCGTCATTGGAATGAGTGACAAACAAATTGTTATAGACAATGACAGAGACATGCTATTAATTACCATGACATGTTATGGAGGGTAACATTTTCATAAATCCTAACCAGCGTTTCCAAAGTAAAATCTCTGAGAATCCGCGCAGGCCAAGTAAATCCGCGCAGATGGACCCTAACCCCCTTTACATTGCAGTTTTAAGACCATATTTGTGATTTTCTGGATTTCATTTTCTTGCATATTCAAAAATGAATCCTACATAGTGATGTGCAACTTTTACTTTCAATCTAAAGTAGACTTTCGATGGAACCTGATTGGGTCAGTTTAACTGTTTCTATCAATAGGGTCAACATATTGTAACTAGTAGTACTAGTAGGTAACTATAAACAAAGCGTAGTGTAGTAGGTACTGTATCTTCAGTAATAATCAAAGACTTCACAAAACAAAATGAACAAGAAACTATTCCGGTACCAATATCTCTCGAGTCAAGTGGCATGGGAATGTGACTACAACAAAAGGTCTTCATGATAATTATTGCAAAAAAATTCAAACGTGGCCTCATGGTCCACGTTTTACTACATTTCACGGTAACTGAGTGTGAAGGACATTTAGCTTATCTGAATGTAGATGTACATATTGACAGAAAAATAAATCTTTTTTAAGAAAAATTGTATTCATCTATTGAATTTGTAACAACTTGAATTGAGGATGACGAGAAAATAGTCAGCACCAAGTGTCTTATCATTGTCTATCACGCCTCGTATCCATCAGTGGTTCGGTCGAAGGCAAAGTTCTCTTCAACTTTCTTTTGGACTCATCTTTTTTCGATGACACGGGAGCTGCATCTGTTATCGACTGTGTTTCTAGCACAAGCCTCTTGGCTGCCTCCATGTATTCCATGGCCGTTTTCCGCTTACTCTCGGCGAGTTTCTATGCGGATTCCTTTTCTTGCCTGACTCTTTCTCTGGCTTTCAGATCTTCCTCTTTCTTTTTTTCTGCTTCAATGCGCTCCTTTTCCTTTTGCTTCAGATACTGCATGTAGGAATTCGATGCCTCATAGCAACGATCGAGCAACTTGCGTCCAATCGGGAACGTTGCACTTTTGTATCCGCGATTTCGCATGAATAATTTCACTGTCACAATACCGTTAAAGTTGGGATCCCGCTATCTGTTGCGGTCTGTGGTCAAAATGCGCTTCATCGAGCTAAACAATCTTTCAGTGTCAGCGTTGCCATGAGGTAGAATAATGCAACTTTTGGCCAGTGCACTCAAACTATGGTAGGCATTCTTCGAGGCTATCTGTTTCCAAAATTTGGGCAGGTCGACTTCCTCTGTGTCAATTTCCGCATCGCTACGAAACTTGCACCATTCAAGAAGAAGTGCGTCTTCGTCGCAATCGAAATTCAATTGGGATTTGACGTGAATGAGATCTTCTTCCGCAACATTTTCCCTCTGCTTCGGATCCAAGAATTTGCAAGCCCTCAGAAGACGTTTACCAATAGGCAAGTAATGGATCAAAGATCGAAGGAGCTGGCCATAGAACAGACGAACTCGTTGAAAAAATAATGCACGTTGTGCTGCCGTAAGATGGTCGTTACGAAGAGCTTCTCTAGCTTTCCCGCCAATCAGCACATTATCATCCGATAATTGTTCAACATTTGGAACGTTATAGAATTCATCTTCATTCATTACCTTGTCAACATATTCTTGTCGAATAAAGGAACAACAGACGTCCGAAATGATCGATATCATACGATCATAGATCTAATGTATCATAGGAGCTGACGTTTGGAAGAAGTTCTCGAAGTCTTACAACGTTTTCAGGGCGAACAGCACAAAATTAATATAAAGGGGAGAAACGGCGGAATCTAGGAATTTCCGTACTCTCTTAACCCGATCCTTTTTCTGCTCCGAAGTTGGCAACAATGAGAAGAATTCAGATAAAGCGGGAAGCAATTCCAGAAACCGCTGAACCACGTCATAAATTTGAAGCCATCTAGTCTCCACTCTACGCAGAAATTTCAAAGGTTCCAAGTTCATCATTTTCTGAATTTTTATGAAAGAATTGACGGCTTTGGCATACCGTAGATAGAAAAATGTATCATCGATAGCTTCTTCAAGTTCCTCGCCCAGTGATGACATCGCTTTCTCGACCGAGTTGTGGACATGGTGCATTGAGCAACCCCCAACGCCGAGCAAGTTAGGATTGTCAACTTCATCAGAGAAACAGAGTACAGCATTAAACAACAGAACATCCTTTGTACATAGAAGCTCCTGGGTGCCGAGTGTCCAAGTGCTACAGGAATTCCTGCCGCTGTCGATTGATCTGATATAGGGATATGATGAGGTGATGAGATGATTCCACTGTAAAGTTTCTCAAAAACCTGTAAAATAATGATTTTCACGCGACAGCTCACATTCAAAACGAAAAAACAATAGAATCCATTTACAGTGCGATGTAGAAAAAATGGACCATCTGAAGGGCCAAAAGTGATACTTATGGTACTTGAGTGGTATACTTATTCTCCCCAGCACTAGGTGGACCTAATATGATGCAGAGTCAAACAAAGCGAGATTTGAAGTAAGTTTTAAGCATAAGTAAGTTTTCAAGCAGCAGGGCAAATGTATCTTCATTCGCAGTCATTTTACAATTTTATGAGTAGAAAAGCTAAATTATCCTAATTTGGTTCCCATCTATTATTGAAATAATGCTGCAGAAACTTTTTTCTTTTTCAACTGCAGAAATTAGCCCTTGCAGAGCATTCGATCGAGAGGAATCACGCTATTGATTAGTCGAGGGCGCACGTCATCACAAGGAAGACGAAGTGGCGCCCGCGATTATTCGCTGAGACCCTCCATACACAGCAATCACAAAGTGCGATGAACCGATGGGAAATATATTTACCTAATATACGCACGTATATCGTTCTCTCTTTTGGTTTGACTTCATTTTTACCACTGCAACCTGATGAAGCGGACCTGATAAATCCATGAAAATTTGTACATTTCTTTTATTTTATCTAACAAAAAATGTGCTCTATCAAATGTACTACAGAAGCTGTACATTAGGTGAACAATGTCTAATTTGAAATGATTTCTGTGAAAAACACCACACTAAGATTCAAAACATACTTAAAACTGAAAAAAGATTGTGACATCAAAATTCCGCGCAGCTTCTCAATTTTCCGCGCAGAAATCGGGAAAACCGCGCAGCTGCGCGCTCACTTTTGGAAACGCTGCCTAACTGATGTTGAACATGGCAGCATTTTTATAAAAATTATTATATTGTCCAGTTATATTGTGTTTTATTATCATGCTACGGCACACAGAAATTACTTAAGAAATATTATTAGAAAAATGAATATTGTGAAATTCAGATATTCTAATTCTGATGCATATTTCGAGACATAGAGTAAGTATATTAGGTAGAGTAGCAACTCAGCATTTATTAAATCTCTAATGTACATAATGATTCGATTTTATTAAATGAACTCGAGGTGAACACAGTTGGGTATTGTTACCAAATGTGAGATGCGCAAATTTTTTCAGTTTGAAGAAATTACCACGGAATAGACTGATCATGAAAGCAATGCAGAAGGATTTATTGTTATTTTTAATGGTTGAGGAAGAGCCAAGATTTTAACGATGTAATTTTATTTTATTTTTTGTAATTAAATTAAATTGCATCGTTAAAACCTTGGCTCCTCCTCAACCATTAAAAGTAACAATAAATGAATGGCCAAGATATTTTCAACCAATGCAGAAGGAATTATAGTAAAAAATTTTACAGATCCTTCGTGTCATGACAGCCTTGGAGAGGAAATGCTCGCTAAATTAGCAATGCGATAGGTTGCTATTATTTTCATGCTCAACCTCTAGAGTATTTTCTTAAGCCTGATCATATCACAAGCAACCTCCTGCCACTGGTAGAGAAATATAATATAGTCAAAGACAATGATTTCAATAAATTTTAAACGATGCAAATAGGTCCACATCACTATTCAGATTCAAGAAATAAAACATAAATTTACTGAATCATAAAAATCATACCGATGAAAATTGAATTAAAGACTTGAAATTTCAGCCAAGAAAACACAATAAGATCTCGACTTTTTCATGAACACTTCCATTATAATGTGGTTCATGAAATTTCCTTGATCACCAGCATAAGTTCCGCTTAGATACGATGCTTGTTAGGTAATGTTCATTCCTTTTGATATCCAACTTGTTTCATACTACTTATAAAGTGGCTTCATGTAGGTAGTATATAAATTTGCAAAATGATGGCTTTTTAAAAACGGCTCAAATAATTTTTTGGACAGCAGGAACGTTATCTCCGCAAAAAACTGAATCTTTTAACTATAAAAATTTTCACTGTATACAGATACTTTTAGAGTCAACACTCTATCTACTATATACTTACTCCATGTTTCGAGACAAAAATATTTTTGTAAATTTTAATTCCGTCAAAGGAATTCATGAGCTGCATATGTTTAGAAAACTTGATTCATCAGATGATCTATATTGCCATAGATCAATGCCAAATTGAATGGCTCGAAATGAAATACAGTTGGTTTGAATTCGGGTCCGATTGAAGCAAAGCGAGAAACTCGAACTTCCTTTCTACGCATCAGCGGTAATGCCGATTTCCATGTTTGGAAAATTTCCAGACAACACTGTCTGTAGAGAAACAAGGCAGCACATTTGTAGAGATAACTTTCTCAAAAGATTCGAAGAGCATATCTGCTTTCAATTACATACTTAGTAAATATTCTAAGGTCATGTACAAAATCTTTGTCTGAAATACACACCAGAATGTCCATATCAAAATCTATTGAAAAAGCTTCAACATTATTATATATACATTATACGTATTGTCAAGGAGGCACTTTGGACACGAAAAGTTCAGTCTTTCAACAGCGTGAAGCACAGTATTAGTGACTACTGGAACTTTTTTTTGACTTTCTTCCTTTTTTGACTTTTTTCTTTACTACTTACTTTTCTTCATTAGTATTATGTCTTAATCGTTTTTTGACGAGAGAATGTTATTTCTGTACGCATAGATTTT
This sequence comes from Prostheceraeus crozeri, assembly GCA_907163375.1. Lineage (NCBI taxonomy): Eukaryota > Metazoa > Platyhelminthes > Polycladida > Euryleptidae > Prostheceraeus > Prostheceraeus crozeri. The sequence continues at coordinate 33,436 of CAJQUW010004549.1, read as the reverse complement.
GCTTGTCACGTTTAGTTTGTCAGACCTTGAGTATTATTCATTCCGTGCATGGCTTGTGAACATTCGCCTGAAGATGGCTGCCTGTAGCGGCTGAAAGGCCTCGCCAATAAAGAGAAATCGACGACATCGATCGTTTTGGGCTTCCCTCTCGAAAAGTTAAGCTTCAACATATGTGATTTACACCGTGCAAAGCTGATACATGATCGCAATATTCAAAAGAAGTCACTACATGAACATTACAACGCATTTATTCAAAATAATAAAAATATCCATTTACCAAAATCGCTTTACAAAACCAGTATGTCTGGGGAAGTTTTTTCATCACCAATCAAATTTGAATGCAATGATATTAACAGTTCAAAGTCAGTGTCGACGACGATAGAATAGAAAGTAAACAGTTGCAGACATCGACTCTAATGGAATGATAAATGCTCTGATCCCTGATGACAAGAAAGATCATTTTCAGTAAAACATTCAACAAATTGCTTAACCTAAATGGAGATGTCCCCTGAGAGCACGAACAAGACTGCTCACCACCGTTTCTGAATATTTCAAACACCGTCCACAATAATGATCCGCTTGGCTTTCAAATTTTGTTAATAATCGCGAGCTGGCATGAAGCAGATATTTATAAAATTCAGCTGTTGCTTGAAATTTCCTGCGAGCAGTTTTCTGTGGAATTTCCTAGTAATCTAATTTCACAACTATACTCGTCAAATTTGCCAGACAAAAGCGATTGAGAGTTAAATTCTAGCATTGAAGCTGCTGATGAAAAGAGATTTTTCTTTAATACTTTTCTCGTTTACTGTACATCATTTAATGAAATATTCACACGTCTGCGCATCAGTAGAACATGCTTATGTCCCGAAAGGTGAAGTTTGCAGAGAAGATTTTGCAATTGATGATTTACAGAAAATAGCTCGCGTAAAAAAATCTGATTTAAAACACAACCTCACCTTTTCAGAAAATACTGCAAACCATAAATAGTATTTCTGATGGAATATGAGGATTTTTTGAGAGTATACCGCACAATTAGAAAGCGAAAAATCAAATTGTGGCAGCGAAAAGCTATGCCAAAACATATATCTCGTTTGTATATATTGGTTCTTGTTTGGGGACGAATTCGTCATCACAGGAACGAAATTTTACCTATTTTGATGTATAGACACGTCACTTGTCATGGGGATGATTGCCTGCTACTAAGTTCTATTTTGGTGATAAAATTGTCACAATTTTGAAGGTCAGATAAATGGTGTTATTAAATCAAAAAGGTAACTCAAACGCAAGTTGATGACACGAGGTTTACAAGTGTTGCACATAAATGGACGCTCTTCCATATGATATGGATTTGTTCTGATTGCTACCGAAGATCATCCAAGCTGAGGTGTCACACTCGGATATGTTTGCTTTCCAAGATGAGTTCGCCTGTGAATACGAAGCTGACGGTACATTTTGAGTGACTTCCGACAATCCGTACACACATATTGTCGTTGATGCGATTTCAACTTGCAATTTGAGAGAAATGATTTCCTGAAAAAATTCCAAGAGTGCAGTCGCTTGCCAGAATGTATTCGTAAATGAAATGAGAGACATATGCTCGATCTGAATACTTTTTTGCACTGACTGCAGGCATACCGCCGATTATTTTTACGATCTCGAGTATTCTGACATAATTGTTCCTCTTCGAGCAAGTTCGGTAGGATGTCACTGTCATGGTCACTGTCTGCGGCGTCCACATTCGGATCTGAAAGAGAAGCAAATGATATTTCATAAATCGTCTTGCTGAAAATGAGAAGTTGATTAAGTTCAAAAGCCATTCTAAGCTGCATGGAGGCAAAATGTCATTTTATACATCGTCTCTGAACATGTTTAGCACTGAATTTTTATAAATTTGGTCAGCCATAACTTGGCTACCATCTGAATAAATTGACTGAATTCCTTTTTTAGTATTATGATATTAAGCATACATAATGCCAAAATGCGGGTTTGGTATTCACCAAGCAATAGCAATACTTCAAGCTCAATTGTTACCTTACTTGCTCTATTCACATACAGAAAGGATTGCATTAATATTAAGAATTTGATTCATTGAGGGTTTATGAAGAAAGTAGGATGATAGACGATTATGGGTCAAAATCTTTTTGTTGGTTAACAGCGCCATACATTCAGGAAAAAACACCAAACAGCAATATTTCTTAACAATTGATAAATATTTCAGTATCAAGTTTGTTTTCAAGACTAGAGAACTTGCGCCTTCTCCTGAATCTAAAAGTGATGCCATATCCCAGGTGGATAAGAATGAATTAACGGTGGACTACGCGCAAATTCATATTTATAAGGTCTAAAATATAAAAAATGATGAATATTACGCCAAGTTGCTGGAGACCCGCGGAAAATTTTTAAAAGACACGCATCAAAAATAATGTCATTGCAAATCAACGAACTTATATCATCGACAGCGGCCTCACCACCAGCAGGAAGTTCTTCATCTTCTCTCGTGTTCTAAAATAAAATTAACATGCTGTACGAATATTTACGTTGATTTCAATTTCATTGATTTTTCATTGCAACTGTCATTGGAACGATTTATGAAAGCAGTACACTCGTATAGAGGCGTCCATCATGGATACTTTTACGTAGTCTAAGAGTCAGATTTATCCTTATTTTGGAATTTTAAAATTTTCTATTTATATTCAAAATTCCAAATTTTCGACTGTCACCCAAAACAAGAACTTGATATTTACATGAGTACACATTTAAGATTATGCAATTTAAACCTGAAAATGATTTAAAATGAGAAATAATATTTGCAGATGCATGTATGAACAGGCTGTACTGGGTTAACACCGCACATCTCTGTGAATTCTTCAGGTGACAACTCCCATGATTCTGTCATGTGCTGATAGTTCGGCTGGTGGAGTCTTTTCGTAGAAAGCCAAAGTTCGGCGCTTGTAATCCACAAAAACACGCAGCAATTTTCAGTTCATGATGTTTGACCAATTAGGTGCTGTGGCAATGAAAGGTTATTATTGCAATGAAGCAATTACTATTTCTTCCTTATTAAAGGACAATTTACTTGATTCAATCAAAATTTGACTTGCTATACACATGCACTTGTTATGTAGTTTGAGTGCCTCATGCGGATCCCTTTGCAGTGACTTCGAGAGTAAGGTGTGGATGGAAGAAGTTCCATGAACTTACACACCTTCCCTGATATTCAAAGTTGCTTGTGTCCGTAGCGCGATGATATACGAGAGTGAAAAGTGATCAGATCATGAAGATTAACAGAGCAGAAAGAGCAATGATGAGAAGAAAGTGCGGTTTGATACGGCCGATGGACACAGGAGTGAAGACCTAAGAGAGAGGATGAACCTTGAATGCATTTCTGATGTTCTGCGAAGAAGACTGCGTTGGTATGGCCACATTCTGAGAAGAGATGAGGATAAGTGGATGAAAAGATCTTTCCAGTTGGAGGTCGAAGGCAGAAGGCCGAGAGGAAGATTAAGGAAAACATGGTCGCAAGTCGTCTCCTAAGACCTTCACGCTCTGGACCAGCAATGGTCTACGATCGACAGGAGTGGAGGCGCGCCATCAGAAAACAATAATCGTCTGACCCCGTTCAACGAAAAACGGGGAAGTAAGTAAGTATGCACACAATATGTTGTTTGCAACACAATATTCTTAGAATTTACGGTTCTTCTTCAGCCGCATGATTTTGGCATCATTGAAAATCGCATGTAAACAGCTAAATAGTAAGCTTGATATTGTAAGTTCCATATTACTTTCCTATCAAAGCGCCAGCATATCTCGCAACATCATCAAAAGTTCAATAAAGGCTAAAGGTCGGCATAATGTAAGACTTGACATTCATATATCCCACGCTGACTTATTTAATGTGCAGTTATCAAATTTTTCAAGTATGGGAGCAAAACTCAATTGATACAGCGAGTACTCCGACATGCTACACATGTAGAGGGTCCTGAGTTCGAGTCTATCAACCTAATAAATTGGAAGAGATAGTTGAAAGTTTGCAAAGGTCATTTCAGTTCCAAGGTTGAGTAGGACACAGTACAATCACATTTACCTCTGCTGACAGCACGTTATTTTCATAATCGTCTCTGAAAGAGAAAAAATTCGTATTAGTTCCACAGAATTTGACCCGAAAGATTCTTGTCTTCACATTTACCTTCTCGTGGCTTCATGGCAAGCCAGTATGTCCATCAGCATTGGCTTCCAATTCCACAAATGCTCAAATCCGCCAAAGTATGATGTCAGCATTTCCAATATGCCATTTTTATTGCGCCAATTCTGAAATGCAGGACATTGACATTGCCTAAATATTTTTGAAAGGAAACATAGTGGAACAACATCAAAAATATTGGTGTCGAGAACGGAAGAAAGCGAATCCTATCAGATCAAGCTATTCAAGCTTCATTACGAGCACTTCAGCGCAATAATAGCGGCCTCATGGGGCTGGCTTTCGACAATTGAAGCCTCAAAAGGCTGGCTTTCGACAATAATGGCCTTACCAAAGGCTTTACTGGCATGTAAATCGGATTAGAAAACCGCATTTGTTAGATCCATGTTCTTCACTGTGAAGTGACTTGTTCCTTTTCGCTAAGTTGTTGTTAGATAACGGTATCGTCCATTAGAAAATACTGATTTCCATACAGTGATCAAGGGCAGCAAATCAATGTAAAGCAGGTGAAAAATCCTAATTTGAAGGTCTGTTAATCAGATTTGGAAGTAGAAGGATGAAGTTCGTGAGATAAGATTTCGAGCATCATCTCTTTGCAAAGTCATGGCATCACTCACAGCGATCGCCAATGCCATGCATCTATGTTTCACCGCAACTACAGTAAGTAGTGGGAGAGTCTTGTCTCCGTTATTCCACTATCATATCCAACCCTGATGTCAACACATCTGTATTCTTAGAACATATTACACATGCTAACAAGAATCATAGAAATTATTCTTTATCATCAATTCAAACATACATTCGATGACTTCTGGGTCCTCTCACTCACAGTAGAATCTAATGATATATGGTCTCGTCTGCAATCACAAAAGTGCTTTGTAGTTCCAAGTTTACAACTTCATAACACTGCATTATACTCACTGTCGAATAGTCTCATGCGTGGATAAAATTTCCACCAAAACCGATCTCCAGTTCGGTTTACTCGCAGCATCACTAAATCCCCCTATGTAGGAGAATAACATCTCCATCATCCCGTTTTCGTCACGCCACATCTACAAGACATAATGCTTTAATAGCGCAGTAATGGAAGCAGAGGTCCATATATTGAAAAATAAATGGGAGAGTAGATTCATTATGTGATGATTAAATTTCCGAGCAATGAAAGCTTTGAAGATTAGTACCGCAACAAGTGGTGCAGATGGCCTATCAATTGAAAATGCAATGTGTCGCGGATGAATCAAAGCTTTATTCAAAGATGCATTTTTCGCATCATTTACTGCGTTTTGAAGATCCTTAATCATAATTTATAGATCCCTCTGAAATGCCATAGTAATCAAGGCAATAGGCCTATACATGTAAGCCATTATACCAATGTACAAGCAAACTCATAACGATGTGTGTATCTATCAAGACGTCGAGAGGCCTTACAGAATTTCAACCCCTAACACAGCAATGAATAGAGACAGGGGTCACTCAATGAAAATATGAAAAAATTATAAATTTAGATTGCTTTCGGTGAGCAAAAGGAGAATATGTAGATCTTCTATGATTAATAAATTATGATGGGCAAAGTAGCAATCAATAAAATTAGACAAATAACTTAAATGTACATGCAAAGTGATTCAGAACTTAACCATTTTAGAAATATCACCATATAATCTCAAATGCAAAATTCAAATATCAATATTGCAACGAAAACAATGAAAAGTATGAAAAACATTAGAGCAAAGCAACACATTGCTTCAAAATCGCACCAGTAATAATACAATTTTTCACCTGTTGATCACTAGCTATATGTGAGAGACCTAGGCTACACAATCAATACAGCATTAACATGCGATTCTTCATGTTAATGATGCGAAGGAAGTGGAATGGTAATGAAAGAAACAAAATGTCTCTGCATAAGGTCACAGGAAACCTGAAACTGAACGGTTCCATGTCAGATAAACGATGACATACTTTCCCTGACGATTGATCAAATGTGATCCAACAATCAAACTGACAGTCATCTCAAAGAACATCGATATCGACACTGGGTCCGCGTATGCCGGCGAAGATTTGTCTTTAATTTGAATGAGCTTCCACATTTCTGGCATGAAAATGGTCGCTCATTACTATGGGTCTGTTTATGTGATTGCAAGTGTCCACTTTGTAAAAATGTTTTCCCACAGAAATTGCAAGAATACGGCCGCTCTCCAGTGTGAGTTCTTAAATGCACTTGAAGACTTGCTGTTTTTGTAAAGAATTTTCCACAGTATTGGCAAGATGGTTTCGCTCTACCAGAATGTGTCTGGAGATGGACAACGTACCTTGACTCCACATTGAATGATTTGTTGCATAAATAACAAGTGTACGACTCTTCACTGGCTGGTAGTCCCATTGAACTTGATGTTCCCACTATTGCACCTAATGCATCTGCATCATGAGAACGGACGTCTGATGTTTGAGCTTCCATTCTTCTGTCCGTCGCATCTGAAACAGAAATCAGATACACTTAGTTAGGAGCAAGAGCGTTTTTGTCAGTTCAACTAAAGCAAGGAATGTTATCTCATTGTCTAACGTTCCTTGCATGGACGTAATTATACTAGCAAGACCGGCATTACTTTTCACCGGCAGCTCTCACCAGCATTAATCTTGGTTTTCTCATTAACGATATGCACGCCTGGCTCTCATCAAGACCCCGAGGGGATGAAGTGCTAACTTACCAGTGGTATTTGCTCTAAATGCTAAATCCCTAATTTCATATGCTTTTTGCATATTCAAATTTTTCTAAACTTAAGTCGTAAAAGGTACTATTAAGTTGCGTTTGATAACAAAATATTTTCACAAGAGTACAGCTCAAATGGACGTATCTAATCTATGATATGTGGAAGAATTTTATTCAAAAGTGATCGTTCCAATATTCTGTAAAACGATGTGCCAGTGCCATCAAGTGAAAATATAATGAGAAAATGACTTGATAATACCAAGGAGTTTTCAGATTATTATGACGAGACACAGAAATTGCACCAATTGTACAGACCAATACAAATGCGTCACCTTTAAAAAATGAAATAATTGTCGCGAACTATTTCAAGTGCATGATCGTCGTCAGAAAAAATAGGCCTCGAAGTGATTCACTTGATTACGAAAAGTTGGTCACACACAATCCAATGAACTTTGGGAACCGTTGTTGTCCACACAATATTTTCATCTTATACCAACACTGCTGTCTATAACTTAATTACCATTTTCACTGCTGTTGACTTCTTCAATTTGACCCACATCATAATAATAATAAGCGCACGTATTTCAGAATAAATGAAAATCATTCATACAAAGATATGTCATTTCAAAAAAACATAAGCGGCTAAAAAATATGCTGTTTTATCTTTCACATATTGTTAAGAAAATCCTCGGAAATTGAAGCCACATCAGCGCTCGCGCATTCTTCATGCATTTGAAAATTCTGACAAGAAAGCTTGTCGATAATCGTTAACCCGTTGTGTTCATGATGATAATGTTCGCAAAGTGACGTTCATGTGTTGATTTCCTGCTGGAATGCACAAACGAACATGCACAGTATGCGCCAGGAGCCCAGTTAGCATCCATGTCTAGGAAGTTGCTTTCAGTGGTTCCTCTCATTTTATGTGCGAACAGTGGCGGTTCGTGCAGTTCAGCTCAAGTTGGCCACATTAAACTTCATTATCTAAGCTCATAAGCTTTTAGGGTTTTATTTATTGATGTACCTAACTGAACAGGAGTATACTTGGCTAGACCAACACTGAAAAAGGGGCCAGTAAAACCATAATAAAGGACAGGAAGTATTTAGATACAGCTATCGAAGATCGTCAAATGATATTGATGCAGACCTGCCAACATTCACATTTGCAAAATCGGGACATGGTCACTATCATCAGGTATGCAAACTAACGCATATACATGTATATTTAAAAAATCTACATTATTTTGAATATGTTATTGAACATAAATGTATTAAAAAACGACGTACTACAGAGCTGATCATAAAAAACGGACCACCTACATTTTGCTGAAATTCAAACGATGTGAGGAGTACGAATATGTAAATTATGCTCATATACGTTCAATAGTTCTTTTCAAACTTCTTCAATATTGTTGTTCATTTCCGCAAAAGTACACAAACAATGAAGGTAAACAATTGGCAGCTGCTATGAGAGAACAAAGACATGCATTCGCCAATTGTCTTGTTTTGAACCTTCGTTCACCTTTGCGGAAATGAAATGAAAAAAAAATATTGAAGAAGTTTGAAAAAGAACTATTGAACGTACATGAGCATAATTTACATATTCGTACTCCTCACATCGCATGGATTCTGAAGATACCAAACACTAATATTTTTGATGAAAAAGTGAATGCATAACATTTTCAACCAAAAAGGTCATGATTGTGTAATAGCTTCACGATATCACTAATTTTTTATAAGTTAACCGATTTTGATGATCAGTAGGCCATGTCAGAAAAGAGAGCTCAGAAAATGCTCTTTCTCCCTGTGGCTGATTCATTATCACACTCACATGTCTTCCTATTGAAAAATTGCAATTTTTAAATTGAGAGATTCACACATTCTGAGCACTGCTCAGCAAATACAATGACGGATACAAGTCTATCATATCTCATTTTGAAGCTGAGAGTGCAAGTTCTCGAATGATGAATGGCACGTTGTTGTGCGATGCGACTGGAAGGCATGAGAATCGGTTGAATTTCAGCAAAATGGAGGTGGTCCGTTTTTATGATCAGTTCTGTATTTGAGACAATGGAATCATAAAATACGGACGTATGTATGACATAATGTATGACTGTGAAAAGCGAGTGGCATCTTATGAGCACGACAACACACATGCATCATAGCAAACATGTGAATATGGAATGCGCAGAAATTTTTGAATTATTTTGCTGGACTTATTTTAAAACTGACTAATAAAAATCTTACAACATAAAAAATTAAAATATCGGGACATTTGTCAGAAAATCGGGACTGCTGAAAATGGCAATAAAATCGTGACAGTCCCGACGAAATCGAGACAGTTGGCAGGTCTGTTGATGATATGAAAACTATGTCTTCCTTATTGCTATGTTCAGTTCATCATGCTTTGTCGATCTTTTTTGAAACTTAAACCTATTCATGTATGCTGCGTCAACGTTAGAAAAGCGCACGTCGGTATCCTGGTACACACTGCGATAAACAGTGATAAAAAATGGTAGGAAAATACATATAAAGACTCTGTGCACTACATATACTATGCAACTGATATAATCAGCAAGTATGCTATAATTGGATCAAACCACGTGTCCACTTCGACACGAATTTTGAAAAGTCAGATATCTTTCAGGTATGTCAGAAATGTCGGGTCTACTGTCATTCTTTTTCAAAAGTTCATATCTCTCACATTTAGTGAATTAAGAGAATGTGCTTTTCCATAAAATTCATGATTGTTTTTTTTGTTATTTTCGCGCAGCTCCTTCATTTTTCATTGCGACTTCATGATATCATATTGTACGATATTATGACACATAACATAATGATATTTTGATATTTATATAATTTCATGCAATATCATATTATCATTGGCTTATGACTAGTGACTATTAATGTTATTACAATCACGATTAATAGGTGTGTGTCTTTCATTCAATCACCAGTCATCGACTTTTAACATAAATTACTTGCCAGGACTGTACAGTGCATGCACATTAACTCAAAGCTTCGTAGCGGGCTTAGTCACCCGAGGATGGGTAAATTAGTCAGAGTGAGGCGGGCAGTAGCCTCAATCCGTCTCTCCCTGGCGAGGAAAATGATATTTCACTCATAGTCAACTTTTGACACTTACACTAAACCAAAAAATGAATGTCGCACTCTAAATTGCATACTGTTGATTGCATGTGACATCACATCTTAGTATCATTTATATGCAGCCTTATTCAATGCCAAATCAAAATGCAATCTATGAATCATAGTTATCTATGAATGCACAACTTTGGTCATTAGTGTAGTATAAGATTTGAATCTTTGATACAATTTCATATCACTTGCTCTTGATCAAGTTGGCATTATAAAGTGAAGTTAGATCTTAAAGAACATCAGATGGAGAAAAGAGCATATACACTAAAGTATTGGCGGTCGGGTTGTCAATGGGAAAGATGAGCATTACTGACATTGCTAAGTTGATCAAAGTAAGTCGAAGGTCCATACAGCGTTGCAGAAGAAGACTTTTCCACAACGACAGAATATAACCAGAACATCAACAGGAAGATTACTGAAAAACCACCACAAGAAGCAGCCGTTTGCTATATTACGTCTGGCAAAGAAGAATAGGTTTTCTTTTGTCGGAGATTTGCTGAAGTTGTGGCAAGAATGTGTCGCTGCACAAACAAGGTACAATAGACTTATTTCTTTCAATTTGAGAAGAAGGTTTTCTTTTACTGCTCCTCTTCTCTTAACTACTCACATGAAGTTAAGGGAGAGCTGGGCCATGAAAAGATGTGCATGGAGGAATGCTTGGAAAAGGGAAATATTTTCAGACGAGTCTCGTTTTCGACGGATGAGGAGCGATCGACGAGTTCGAGTTTGGAGAATGAGAATGCCTGAGAGAACTCTCCGGAGAGAGAATGAGTTCCGCAAACTTCCGATGGAGTATCCAGGGTATGGATGGATCTATCCATGTTTGGGGCGCTATTTGGTATGGTGGTCGAAGCAAATTAGAAGAGCTTACTTCATTCGTAAATAGATGTTCTTACATCGGCACACTACAAGATTTTTTCAGTGATTCAGGCACTCCAGGAAATTACATTTTCCAAGATGACAACACTCCTGCACACCGTTCGTCGTCGGTGGAAGCATTGGACCAGAGGCGGGAAACTCGAAGAATTGACTGACCAGCAAGATCTCCGGATCTTAATCCCATTGAGATAGTGTGGGATTTGTTGAAAACAGAAGATTTCCTTAAGATCTTCCATCGAAAATATTGCTGATCTGAAGAAAATTGTGTCAGAGGAGTGGGATGCCATTCCACAAGAGACGATTGAAAATTTAATATAAAGTATGCCTCGAAGAGTGAGGAGTGTCATTTCTGTAAGAGGTGGTCCTACCCGTTATTGACTTTTCTGAGCATTTTATATTTTGAAAACGATATTTTGTATGCTTTACCTATACCGTTACTGTTCTGAAGCAAATAGAATATAGCACTCGTATTGATGGTTTTGTCTTAGGTGAATCGAAGGAAATAATGTGCGACATTCATTTTTTTGCTGGTGTAAATGTACTCATTTATTTGAACCTTCGATGCGACAACTCTTGCATGTGAAATAGTTCATACATTTGCTAATACCATAGTTTATATACATTTTTGTTATTGTTCATACATTAGTTATACGTCTTGTGATGCAACTTGTTACTTTATGATTGTTTTCCGAACTTCCTAGAGTGTCTTACAATGCTGATTTTGGAAAAGAAAAAATATAGCAAGCACTGTAAATATCAAAATATTGCTAAAATGGTGGAAAATATCGAAGTATGTGTCCGAAAGTAGTAGTCCTTCTTTCGACGCTGTATGTCAATAGGTTACTGTAACGCACGGATTACGCACGTTCGTGCGTTACAGTGACCTTTTGACATATAGCGTCGACAGAAGGAATAACATTAAATAACTGAAAAGTAATTAATGTTTCAGACTAATTTGGCATGTCATGGTGCAATTTTCATGGATAGAGTCGAATTACTTCATGATGAGAAATGTCGAATGTGTCAGAACGTCCATGCGTTATTTAAGGAATAAATAACGCAAAAGGAGATTTAAAGAAATCTAATTAAAGATTTAGAAAGATTTAGAAATCCTAAAGGAGATTTCTAAGTGATTCACTTTCTATACCACTTGCATGCATCAACGATGGTTAACGAACTTTTTAATGAGTTCAATACAGGTCACTCGTAATCTTCTTATTCTCTTTAGAATTTCTATTTGCCTCGGCTTTCTCAAGCTCGCCGAAATGAAGCTGAAAAGATGGTCATCATGCGTTAGAAAACTCCAACCTCAGAACTCATGTCGCTCGCCTCAAGCTCATTCGCTTTTGCTGTTGTAGTTTTTGTAATCGATTCGCGGGATGGTGGAGAGTGCGAGCCTGATGAACAAGGAGTATGCGCGTTGAGTTATTGTTCAGTTTGTTATGCATTTTAGATCTAAAACCGGGCACATCTTTTAGACCAACATCCACTCCTTGTTCATCCTTTTGAGGTCGAGAAGTAAGCCAAATTCATCGGGTGGGGGCATGAAGAAATATATTTTATAATTTGAATAATGCAGGGTGTAATATGAAGATCTGTAAAATCCTACATAGTCCGAAGAAAACTTTCTGTGAAAATAGGCCGATTTAACAAACAAATTACATTTTTATGCAAGATTCGTAGCATATATTTTGAAAGCGATTACGAGAAGACATAGAAAAAACTAATTTTGTGGCTTCAAATCAAATAAAAGATAGCTAACAATTTATGTACATTCAAGAGCAGACGTTCCGCGAATGTACCAGTCTTATTTTAACACAGAAGCAGCGACAGCGTTGCGAACGTCTGCTCCTGCCTGTACATCAATGTTTAGATATTTTCTTATATTCTTTTATTAAATTTGACGTTACAAAATTTGAGAGTGTCTTTCCATATAATAGCCTATGAAAGCTACTGGGCTCACCAATGTGAATTTTATCCCACTGCAAAACATCTGCCGCAGACGTTAGATGGAATGACTTTTCAGGTATACAGTAGGCATTCATTCGCATTTCCCCTTAGATGATACCTTAACTATCATCGTCTGATAACCGTGCTTATACGTACAGTCGTGCATGTATTCGCTTAACCTGTCTGTGCGTGTATCACTTCGCTATGAATACCTAAACAGTGCACCTCATTTAGCAACAACTGCTAGGCTATAAAAAGACATACTTTTATAAACAACAGCATTTATTCATCTTATTAAGTAATAACAACAGCTTGCAGAAAGATAATGACTTTTTGGCACAATACTTTGACTTTGTAGAGAGTTTCCGTTAACATTTACAAGGCACTGAATCGTACAGACCATAATCTAAGCACAGAAATATGGTCTGCACATATCTGAGAAGAATAAGATAACTGACCGCAACCTTGCAAGAGATGTCGGTGCGTGAAATAAGCAATACGTAAAACCTAGTTTTCTTTTAAAATTTCAGCCGAAAAATCAATAGCCGCTGACAGTTTAAAAGTCCTACTTCCGCGAAATGTCAGAGACTATTGACTTCCTTGCTAAAATTTTAACACAAACCTAGGTTTTACATACCGCTGAAAACGTTTCTGATATCAAAATTTCATTTTGTGGCGTTCCCTTGGACAGTTTCAAAAAGACCAATTGACCTGGAACCATTTTCTTTCAGATAACTGAGCTTATGCCGATGCCATTTCCTGAGAGGTAATTAAAAACGTCTTTGTTCAGAAAATCACTCAAATTTACAACCGAGAAATATCTCACCTCTTTCATTCGATACATCAAAGAAATCATCAGCATTCTCACATCCGTATTGTAGTGAGGACGATTCACCAGTCTGGATTCGGGATTTTTGCTCGTTGTCAGCCCATTGATACTCCGTATCTGCGCTCTCACTGATCACAAGTTCCGAATCATGTTCATGACTGATATTCATGACAATCTCCTGCTTCATTGACAGCTCCAATGAATGTTCTTCGGAATCAGAGATGTTGATCGGTTCAGGGTCTGCAAGTGAAAATTCGTCGTTGAAATGTCGCGGAAAAACTAACCTCAACTAGTCTGCTGTGCAGACGTATCACCTCTCAATATCCTGTCATGCCTCACTTCCATCACCTGGGCACAACAGCGAGATACCATCGTGGCCACCTAAAAGGCCATCACACGGCCCCTCTTGGAACAGGCACCCACCGCATGGTCGCCAATCATTTCATGAGCAAATATCAACAAACTATTCTATGTTTTGAATGCTTCGAATTTTCTGCCTTGTCGAACATCCGAAAGGTCGGAAATATATTTTATACATATCAAATAACTTGGCCTTCCAGATCTATAAATTCATAAGGAATTCGTCAGAGGTCGTCGTGAAAGAAATGTGAGTGGTTGTCCACCGTTTTTGCATTATGAATACCTACTAGTATCTCCTACTCACGATTCTCTTGTATCAATAAATTGGATCAATAAATTCCCTGCAGACAACAAAAATCCCCAACATTCAGCAGTGAAATGAACGCTATACCTCACCTCCACTCACAAAACATGACAACAAAACACCCGCTCAAGCAAAAGCACACTCACCACGTCGGCATACAGACAAAACAATGTCACTAACGCAATCCCTCCAACAGTTCACAGGTCAGAACAAACACTCGAAAGACGCACACGCAGAAAAGTGACCCACATCACCCTTCTTGAAAGAATATCAACACAATATAAAAAAATTCTTCTCTTACTTGTCCCCTTATGTATATCACATCTGCACTGCCGATTGGAATGGGCGATTGGCCCACCAGGCACCCTCGCTCTCACTGAGGCATGCTAACCACAACCTTGTGAGACTGACCTCGTGCTGAAGAAGTGCCGCCGTGCGGCCGTTCTCACTTGAAGATTTCCCAATAACTTAAATCACATAAATTGTTCCCCTTTTACTGAAATTCACGGAGTTAGTGTCAACTAGAGTGCAATTTCAGCGGTGCATTGGTTGACTTAGGAAGTATCTGTTTGACTTTAGTGAAGGATTTTGTATAATTCTCAGTATGAAAATATTTAACATTTAGTGAAGGGATTCTTGAGACGTGAAAAATTGTCTGATTCACCTGCGTCTAATTCGGATTTCTTCACCAGATTCTTCAGTTCCTGAAATGGAGAACACAAAAATCAATAATCAGGGATGACAGGTTCTGTGGAGTTTTTGGTAAAATTGTACATAGCAACATCTCTACAGATTCTCCATGTCTATTTCAGAATTTTCCGATAACAAAAGCTCAAGGTTGAAATGTCGAATCCGCAACGGCGAACTCTCAGACAAGGAAATGCCCTCGAAGAAGACTTCTGATTTCTCCGATTGAATTTCAGATATCTATCAGAAATCTCAGTCCTTAAAATAGTATCTGAAATACACACTGAGAAAATGCAGTTCACCATGCTATATACTACGGACGCGCAATGCCAACCCGAATACCATGAATACATATTCAAACATAGGGCTTCACATGTACATTCAAACCTGAGACAGGAGTCATGCACATCTTACAGTGTGAAATATGATGCTTATACGACATTTTCATCAGAAATTAGTTTCACAAAATAAATGCAGCATTGTCCTGATAAAGTGCAGTAGTATATATTGTTGATTGGATTGAAACATTCACATATGCTTTCATAATGAGTGAATAAAAAGTAGAGACATGACTGCTCTAATCTACTCGCTCGATGAACTATTGAGATAGGTTGTAGATTGAACAGCTTGTAGCGTGGTGGAACTCAAGAGATTACTTCAAGGATTGCTGAGGATAGCAACTGCCGACGACCAAGCCTTACCATGCACTGTTCTTGCAAGTACAATAATAGACAGTTACATGAGGTAGTGGGGTTCCTATCATTATGTAACTGTAATTCAAAGCATATTGAACGTGCATTTTAGGATAGGTTGATCACACTTCAACTCGAAATACTGTGTGAAATTCTTTTTGTTCCATGTGCGCGGTATGAAGATAATTATTCTTGGCTACAATCCAATAATGAAACTTTTTCATCCCAAACATACTGCATTATTGCGATACCCATTACATTGCGTCTCGCTATGAAGTTTATGAAAATCATTTCGAGATCATTTTAACGTAATTGACTAGGCGAAGGGAGATCATAATGATTTTCCACAAAAAAGCGCAACAAAAACTCCCCAAATTCTACGGTCGTCGATGTAATAAAGTTAAATTGGGAGACGACAAATCTTCGGTGTCCAGCGCCTTCGGTAGTCGATCTTACAAAGAAAACGCTTTTTATTGTGCTTTCTTTCTATGTCATTTAAGGTGACTGTAATTGGCGAAAGTTGTTGTCATTCAATCTCAATAAAAGAACAAACAATGGGGCATAGGTGCAAGAGATACATAGTAATCAAGTAGCAACTTTGATATCTGTAGTCGAACATGTAAACAATGCGACTACGGCATAACAATAGGCTTGATACAACAACAGATAGCTTTCCTATTCCTATGAGCATTGCTTTCGAAGCCATTTTATGCTTTTGAACGCATTCTTAAATAAGACAAAGGTCTTAATAGCATGGATTTGTAGTTCTTGGAACGCTGAATACAAAAATAAAAATTCTTAAGTGTCACAGCCAGTCGATTTCGGTTATAGGTAAGGTGAAAGGATTCCCATTGGAATCCAATGACAAAATTGAAGAAATATCTATGGATTGTGAAACACTTGGCAATTTTCGTACATTTTCTTTTGCAGAAAAGAAACTATTTATCAGAATGCCATGAAATTTGAAACATGATTGAGTTCAGAACATCAACTTCGATATAAAAGTTAAAGTGAGTCACATGATTCAGTATTTGATGTTTGAGAGCCTCTACAAAATGAGTAGATTTCATGTTTTGACTTATTTTGGCCTCCCGCAGTTAACTTTTCCAATGAAAATTCCTATACAGGACAAATCATAGAAATCTATAAACAAGTTATGATTGGTCAGAGACTACCAAGATGTCGATATAGTCCCTGGATTAGCTCATTCATAGATTTCGCGGTATAACCATCAATTTCATAATGAGCAATAGACATCCATAAGTCACAAAGTGAAAAGCTACATTCATGGATTTCTATACAGTAATTTCTATATAGGAATACTATATAGATATCCATGCTACATTCTTTCGAGAAGAAATGAACGTTTCCTCCCTTAGCTATCTGTCCATCCCTCGCTTCGATCGGGCTGTACAACATAGCTGCCGGAGGAAAAGTTGATATTTCTTCTCTCAAGAAAATAGCTATTTCCATATATAAGCAGAATTAAAAAACAAATCGTCACGGCCCATCCTATGTCATAAGCAGTCGACAGCTGTGTCTGATTACCAATATTGAATGACATTTTGAAACCCATTTTAAGTGTTCAAAAATACATACTTTTACAGTGAGACATATTTTAATTGTATATTTGTTTTTAGTGCCTCCCTCAATAATTTATGGCCGATGCAAATTTTCATATAAGCGTTAATCAAAGTTTTGCCGACTAGTTTCGAGTTATCACTCTTGGTGAAGGCATCCACAAATCATCACACTTTCTATATAAATTCATCCTCAACAGAAGCGCAACCATTGGTGTATGCCTTGACAAAGAGTGAGAGGTCGAAACTATTCGGCAAAACATTGTTTTTTCTTGCATTGGCCAAACATTATTGAAGGAGGTACATGTACCAAAAACAAATTTACCAAGAAACCATCATTCCTTCCTGCATCTGGCTATTTCTCATATCAAGACACAGTTTCCTTGTATTTTTTTATGTTAAATAATGAGCACGAACCTTACTTTCGCCCTGCGAATTTGATCTACCTCCGTTCACTGACGCATTATAGGAAAGAAGTCTTCGTCTAAAATGAAGACATTTGATCAGTGACTCTTACAACCATTACCATACAGAAACTGTTACCGTCTGATATCTTCATGACAGGACAATATATCCACTAAGATTGGCCTCCAATTCGACCAACAGTCAAAATCATTGAAATCTCCGATGTAGGACAGCAACATTTCCATCATGCCAATTTCCTCACGCCACATCTGAAAGAACACAATAAACCATGTGACACATTGAGCCATCTTATCTTTCCACACTAGAATCACAGAAATTAATACTATGTGTTAGGTCAAACGTTCTTATGAAATTAACAGCTTATCATTTTTCACTCAATGTTGGCATGTGGCGAGAATAAAAGTGTGATTTTTCTTCGCAGAAGTATGACAGACGAGACATCAATGAAATTGGAAGCTAAAAAAGTGAAGAAAATTGAGTTTTCGAATGCAGTCTTCAATTGCAATTGACAGCGGTCTGATAATGTACACGCTTAATAGAATAGCTTAATTATAAATTCGATAATTAATTATGAAATAGTGATGTTAATAGCTTTGTAATTTCATCATCTGATCTATGGACAATTCGGCGAGACTGTCTACATTTATGGCAGAAAAATAATTGACAGGAGAGAGCATGCTTTCTCACCTTCAGACTCAATTTCCTCAGACGTGCGGAAATGATGTCAAAAAATCAATTTACAGCTGAACTTTTGATTCTAATTCATTTTTGCAAATTTTTAATGTTTTTTGTCATCAATTTCATTGCGATAGATGCTCAATTATTTGTCTCATACTACACTACCATAGAGCAGACAGGAATTCATTCCAGGGTTGGCAAAAACACAGGGTAGCTAACAAAAACCCAAAATTTTGTTAGAAATCTATACCATACATGCCATTCCACTGACATTTGTACATTCGCCTGTCTTTCGATTGATTTCTGATCAAAATCGCTCGTTCAATCGTATGTCATTATCATATACACATGCCTAGAATTATAATGAATTGGGAACTAATGTTATAAAAGGAAAATATATTGTACATATTTTATATGTGTAAAAATACGAACAAAATAACGAAAATCTTCTCCTTTGGAATGATGCGTTATGTCTAGGTACAATTTGGTACAATCAAATACTGTATATTGAAATCTATTATAATCTATAAATCTATAAACTAAACAAATGATGTCTAGAACAGCGATTTCCTGGAATAAATTTTCTATATATTCCATTGCGTCATTCTTCGATGGCTGAACCAAAGTTGATAAACGAGGTGAACTGTTATACGAATCAGGAAAAAATATTGACTTTAAATAATTGACTATGATATGACTGCACATGTACAGGCGCTAACGAAAGATCGGACTTAGGGGGTCAACGTTGAACTTGATGAGCAAGCGTCCACAAATTCCTCTACATGTGAATGCCCCAATGGCTGGAATAAAGAAGCCACATGGCTGCCGTCTTTATCGCGGAAAATTAAAGATGGGTTATTCAAAGGAAGTGAATGTACAGATATATCTCCATCAATTTTGGCAGCTGAGTAGTCGTGCTTACAACCGTAGACAGCGCAAATTTTTCCCATGACTGATGCTCTGAAGTACGTTGACTTGGATATTTCTCTGGGACCAAGGGGTACGCGTGTTACTGTTGATTCTCATGTTTACACCTGAAAGCACAAGCACGCTATTGACCAATTAGCGAGCGTTTCCCTAAAACCAAGCGGGATCACGAATTCACAAAGTTTCGAATTCCCCCGCCTACTATCTTGATTGCAGCACGGACTGTGAAATAACGCCACTGAACTATAGCGTGCGTTGGTAAATTGCGTACTCCCGTAACCTGCATGAGCATTTCACAACAAATTTAGGAAGCGAGCGCCATCAACAATATACCCTTTATTATCCACAAATCCTTCTGAGATGGTAGTTATTTCACAAACTACATCTAACCGCGATACATCAATAGCTCTCTTCACACAGCCATACCACACCACTGCCAACCCTGATTCATTCTGTCATTGATTTTTATTTAGAAATACTTCAATATGCAAGAAATTGAATGTTACTGCAGAGATTTTACTATAACATATTTTTGTGCAATTCGCTAATATCGGCCACGCGTGATGAAGCAACTGTAAAATTGATTTATAACGCGTCATGAGGACTCTCTAAAATTCGTTGTTTACTTTCAAGCGTAACAGCGCACATAAAATACATTTTATAATTGAATATAATGGTCTTAAGAAGAACTTCGAGGCTGTCGCGACATGAACTGACAAATTTCAAATCCTATCACGAATATTTGAGATCAATGTATGTCTAAGTATGCATGAATACCATGATCAATAGCGCTGCATCGCACGAATATGCCAAATTTCAACAACTTTTTCGTTGTATGTACAATATGTTGGCATCAATCTACTGGATACTGGAGATGCTTAATACGCATCTTGATGGATAATGCAGATGATCCGAAATTAATGATAGTACCGGTATGCTACATTAGTTCTGCTATTCGGCAAGAGTGAATAGATAATTAACTTCAGACAAGTACAACCAGAATAGGCTAGAAAATCGAGTAGTGATTGCGCATGTGAAAGAGTCTGCGAATTGAATGATTTGATTGGATCGTGGCTATTATCATACCATTAAACCAAAGGAATTGATTCATAGATTACTCTGGCAATGACATATGTGCTGCACAGTTGAATTCACAATTTAACTTCAATATGCTCTCATTTATAGTGCGATGATGATACTCAATTCGAGTGGATATTCTTGTAACCTCCCACAGAAAACAGCAGCTATCCGAATGATGATTAGAAATTTGGCTAGCATGTAAATGTTAACGAGGAATGCAATACACAGCGATCTTGATCCGATTGACAAATATTCGGCTATCAGCCCGAATAAATCGGAAATTCGTTATATGCTGCTAAAGCTGCTTGATGCAACTTTTAAAACATGCAATTCTACATCAAAATACAGTCAATTGCTGAGATTATCAGTTTTTTAAATCAATATTACCGTTCACATGAGCTGCATATTCTGTGCAATCTTTAATTAGTCATGGTCCATTAAAGTTTCACTCATCGTGGTGCTAAAGGGACTCCCATGCGGTTCGCATTGGGAAGTATCAAAGCCAATTGCGAACTATTGTCTATTGTATATTCACACATGTCTAACACAAAAGAAAATTGTGGAGTGACAGGTGTGGTGGCAAAAAGAGTAACATGTAATCAAGAAAAAAGTCAGGTTAGTGTACTTAAAAGATAATAATACACAATAATGAATATAATGCACAATAGTTAATGATGTTAGTCCTAAAAAGGACTAATAGGCGTTCACGCCGGTCAGCGGGTAAGATACTAGTACACTCGTACATATAAAGAACATAGCATTAGGCGCACAGA
The DNA here is from genome assembly GCA_907163375.1 of Prostheceraeus crozeri. NCBI lineage: Eukaryota > Metazoa > Platyhelminthes > Polycladida > Euryleptidae > Prostheceraeus > Prostheceraeus crozeri. The sequence goes on along the minus strand of CAJQUW010004549.1, from coordinate 12,213 downwards.
ACAATAAAACGAAATATGCAGGATGTGAACAGACCAGAAAGGCTAGCAAAATCGAAAAGAAGGGGTTCATCAGCAAGGTGACCAGCTAGGTCGCGTTTCGTGTCCTTTAACATATTGTACGCTCAAATCCTAGCTGGCGGACACCATACACAGTAACACTATCGATAACAAATTTAACCAAAGCCACCCAGGATAGACAACTCTTAGAATGCAAACCAAACTTGAATAAAACAAAAATATGCATATTTAACAATCTATCTATACACTTGATCAGTTTACAAGCTTTATAACCACGCTTATCAAAAAAAAAATCAAAAGTACTTTTAACTTTAACGATGGCATACTGTAGATGCGAACAAATTCTTAGATACCTTAAAACTTGACTGGCAAATACATTCGCACCGATATGAAGAGGAAGAAGACTTTCCGGAAAAGTAAATATTATAACATTAAAAGAAAATTGCCTCGTTCGAATTTCTATCGACTTAAGGAAGCTGTTTTTCCTAAGCATTGAATGGGCCAGCAACGTTAAACAGGGCTGCCACTCTTGTCAAAAATAAAAACCGGAAAGTCAAATCGGAATGGGCCCCTAAATTACATAGTCGTAGGACCCCTCAAAGTAAGAATCTTACGATCATTCGATATCACACAACCCGGCAAGTTTTGTAATCGTTCAAGCAGAAGTTTAGTCTGCTCTAATAAAGATGCTTCTGAATCCTCACAGATAGCATAAATCATATGCTTTGAATTTGATCAACCTTACAAATTGCAGGTTCTTTAAGGTCCCCTAACAGTCTGCATAGCCCCGTTAACAATTTTAAAAGAGCCCTACATATTCTAAAAAGGACACACATGCTCTTATCTTTAAGGGTTCCGGTCCCAATCCTATATGCCCTTTGCAATCTCAAGAAGTCGATTCACATCTAAAAAGAGATCTTCAAAAACTAAAACAGTTTTGCAGTTTTAAAAAACTGTAAATAACCTTCGCAGTTTCATAAGGGCACCCTTCGCAGTCTCAAAAGGGCCTCTCACGATCTTAAAAGGGCCCCTTCGCAGTTTCACAAGGGACCCTTCGCAATCTCAAAAGAGCCTCTCACGATCTTAAAGGGACCCCTTCGCAGTCTCAAAAGGGCCCCTCGCGATCTGAAAGGGCCCCCTTCAAAATCTAAAATAGTTCAAAATCCAAATTATTTGTTCCTTGGCAAACATTTTCTCACTACCTACTCTATTCTTAAAAAACCGGAAGAGTGGCAGCCCTGGTTAAATGACATTGGCAACTGATCGATCAAGTCATAGTCCGGCAGCCAGAACGAACTCCTGCAGGGAACGAGGCCGAGAATAAGACACAGAATGATGCAGGGCTTTTTTTAAGGAATTGCTACAGCATGACTTTTTGCTAGAAAGGACACATTTTCCAAATCCTATATGATATAACCTATGATATTATATAAGATCATGCAATTGTCACAAGGACCTGCGAAGCTTCGAGATTCGAATCGCCAGAGTAAATGGCCTGCGTAATGAGTAGGGGAACAGCCAGACTTGATTAGATATAGTTTTAGAAAAATTACATGCAATCAAAAATTCACAAGTATCTAGTTTTTTAAAAAATGTCCAGAGAAGTAGGTAAGAGACATTGCTACCTGAATCATCATTCCCAGCGTATGAAATTGTGAATATTTCAGATACATTTGGAAGATATGATTGTAATGCAGAAGTTATGCGCGTTTTTCCACGCATTTTTTCCAGGAATAATTTTAACACATAACACTAATAAGTAACATGACTTATCATTAGTCTTAGAACTACTGGAAATGAATACATATGTAATAAAGAAATTGTTAACTTAATAACTTAAAATTGAAGAATACTCCAACTTGCTTGAAAGGATCGCAGTTATCAAAAGTTGTAGGAGTCGAATAGTGTAGAAAAAAGTAAAAGCAAAGCACAAATTATGCGGATCAATTCGCAGGTACGATGGCAAAGACGAGGATGAAATCCGATCGAGTTGAGATTTGCATTCTGTGATTCACAATAACCAAGATCAGATTGCGTTTCAGAGCCCAACTTTCCCTCTCAAGCAGATTTCAAGTAATTGTCTTGACAGAAAGCTGTGAAACACACGTTTCAGGGAATCCTAGTTGTTCGCTTCGCTCCCGGATTCCCTGAAAGTGAAGCGACCTGATTCCCTGCATGTTTACACAATGGATTATATTCCTGAAACGTGCAGACCTGTCCTGCTTTAACAATCAATGATGAGAGTCATCTCAACATGTTAATAATTATGATGATTCTGGCTACTCTAGTTTGCAGCTTTTGGGAAATATCCCGCTAAGCGCATCAAATGTGGCATGCAAATATTTAGTGACTTTTGTTGTAGGACTACTCATTTAAGAATGCATAATGTGTTGCACACTACCCAAAAGAGGCGCGCGCTGTAGGAAATTTCATAAATCGCTAAAACCGAATAAAAATAACAGCCGTCTCTAGCTTTCGGCTCTTTATTTCAACCACTTGCATTGATGAACTAGTATAAAATATCTTGAATTTGCAAAACAATTGCACCTGACAAAGGGAAAAACAAGTAATAACAAAATGACTGAACAACGCTGACAGCGTGACTAAAGTAAAGGGCAGTATGACATAAAGTCATGTTGTCAATATGTAAAAAAAGGTCTGGAATGATGTGCACCTTATGCTTACTACGAATCTGCGTGTCTTCCGAGTTCTAGCTAGTCCTCTTCTTGTCAGACAGGATCAAATAAGAACACATGCTAATCCAATGAGACACATATTTGTGCCAATATCATTATTGACTCTCAACTAGTGAATATCAAGTCAAATGTTTTTATACGCTGATTTAATATGATGAACTTTTTTAATGTTTCAATCAGTTTGAAAGTGACTGCACATATTTCAGTGTTAGAGATATGCGAGATTTTTCTATAAGTGATTGCTATGTGTATTCTTTAGAGTGCACAGAGATATAAATGTGACGTATGCACAGAAATTTAGGTGTTATGGAAATGTGCGACAATTTGTAAATAGCATTGATGGCATAGTTTTATGTAATTATTATTTGTAGTTCTATGTACTTCCGCACTTGATGGGATATCATGCATTTTTATATTCATGTACTATCCGATATTGTATGTGATATTTTGTTGAGGTTTGAAAGCAAATTTGATTGAGTTGCGCTAGCAACTTTAAATTGTAAGTCGAATTGCGAATATTCTAGGACTAGGATTTTTCAGTCCATTACTGTGAGCGTGAAGAGAAGGTTGTAACTGGAGCCTCAGTAAAAGGTTACATTGGTTTCCACAGAGTTTTTGCTACAATATTGAAGTTTTCTGCAAAGATGAAATTTTCTATGTTTTCTCTTATCAACTGAAAAGTAGTAAGTCTGGAGCCATAAGTTTTGGCATGATATGTCTTCAGGGGCCGCATTAATAAATATGTCATTTGCTAGCACTTGCCAGCAGCAGCGCTTTGTAAGTTGCTCCTAGTGGTTGTAGCAACCTGAGTTCCGTATTAAAAGAGGAAGGCTAGCGTTAACTCTGGCGATGACGATTGCTTCATTAATTTGCACCTGAACATTTTCGAACATATTATCAAGAATGACTATTAATGGTAATATTCAGGATAAGTCATGCAATAAGAATGTTGTCCTGCAATTTTGTATTTGTTAAGGAAAATGTCCTGAAATTTTCTGACAGAAAAGCCGCGGATACATTGATCTTGGTCGCTATGGCCATGCTTGAAATTAGTGGAGATGGTCAAACTTCATAAATTAGTGAAATTAGGTCAACTTTCAGAGCTTACTGTGTCTATTGCAGGGCACGGAGGAGGATGGGGACTGAAATGCGCATCCTTAGGAATCATTGGCATTAGTTTGTGGTGTTGGTTGCGCTACTGGAGTGAATATCTTGGCCGCCATGGCAATGCTTGAAATTGATTAGATGCTGACGATTGCGTGAAATTGCATTTATGATGAACTGATGTATTGCTGTTGAGCGTGTTTTGTGCAGCAATGGTCCACAGGTGACCATTGCTTGGGTTGTGGTTAAGTCCTGTGTGAAGTGTGGCTTGATATATTGCGTATTTCCGAAGTTGTGGATACGCTTGTACTTTATCAATTTCTGATTCTGACTATGCTCGTTGTTTGTAACCAGGCTTATCTGCAAGCATGAATTGACCTGAATATACAAGTTGCTATCGCATCTCCACGCGATTAGACTATGATCAAAGTAATAATCTAGACTCTAACCTAAGAAGTTGCTACGTATTATATATGTTTGTTCTGATATTAAAGATTTTGCAGATTACCAACGCCATCCAAGCAATTCCATTTCCATCGGCAAAGCGTCGATGGTCACTAGACAATTACTGGGCACATACAAATTTATATTGTGTATGTGGAACACTACTGCGTTCAATTACTAGTATGATCTGAAGCACAGTAGTTTCGAAATAGATTTCTAAAAAGAATTACTGTATATGTATTCTCTACATTTGCATTGGTCTTGATAAAAGATAATCTGGAAAATGTATAATCAGTCAAACTGAAAAAAATTATAATCAGTCACAGAATTTCTTATATGCTTCAGTTCAAGTCAAAAGTAGGATGGAACATTGCTGATAACATTTGACATTTGCCGGTGAAGTTTCATGACGCTAGCATGCTCAGTTTGAATACCAGAGTGATTCTAAGCGCGAATGTGAGGATTTATCACAGATTTTGAATTATAATCAGTCACAGTTCATCCAAAACGACAAGAGGGAAACTGAATCAGTCACATTAGCTGTGGCGGTAAATGAGCTCTAAGTCTCGCAGATTTTAACTGAAATTCAAGTGGTTTTAGGGCGACTATCCACTTCTCAGTGGAAGATAAACGGCTAACTTCTGTGGCTGATCGATCGGCGCTTACGAAAAATGTATTTAATTAAAACGGCATATGAGAAGCTTTTTGTGAGCAATCGAGAAAAATTAAAGCACAAAATTACATTAAGAACGTTTTATTAAACATCCCACGACATACCCAATATAATGTGAATGTATCGCGATCATGTTGATTGATGATGATGATCGATTATACCGCCACAATAGAAAGTGATATTTGGTTTGATGTCCATGTGCTGCGAATAGCACAAAATTGGTGAGAATTATATGAATCCATATAGCTAAAGCCACGGACAGTTGTTGTTGCCTAGTTGTTGTTGTTCGATGTCTATGGCTAAAGCCATCGCCAACCTACCAATCATCATGCATTCTAAAGGATAAAGAATGATGCACACAGAGACATCGAACAGCAAGCACTAAGGCACCTCGTGTTGTTGTTCGATGTCTATGGATGCACATTTGTCAGTATCATTTTCGCAAATAATTCTCAAACTTGCTTTTGTTTGATGAAGACCTTCTCACTAACAGCGTCATTGCTCTATAGGCAAGTAATTCAGAAGAGAGACAAATGCAAATGCACATGGCAATAACCATAGAGCATATACTCACATGCATAGACATCGGATTACATTGTTAGGAAAATAATGTTATAATAATTTTATAATCAAATAATGTAGTCCTAATAATGTTATCCGATGTCTGTGCTCATATGCTATATACTCACTCCATGGCGGCAATTGCCGCAACCCAAAATGAGTGAAACATCACAGCACCAACAAAACACAAACTGCATTGCAAAGAAAAAAATATGCATGGAAACAGGCATAGTCGGTCGGCCAAATAAAAATCTGGCACCGTTCAACAGGTACTTGTGATTAAAAATTATAAAACTCGAGAGGAGGTCAACATCGATGCTTGTCGCTTAAGATATTGTGTATTCACTTGACTAAAAATCTGACGTTGGCAATGTAGGAAAGCAGACATGTAGAGTGACATCCTTGATATCAATGCCTTGACACGATTAAGCATTGCCATCACAGGCAGTTGTTGAAATATAACTCCAAATAAGCAATATCTAATGTTATCGTTTATATGTAACACTTGACTCAATCATGCATAATGGTAAGTGTCAAACCAGAATCAACATCTCACACAACTTCATATACAATTTGTTGAGATGTATCAACATCGATCAACATTGGCACCAACGTATGGAGCTAAAATAATCATCAACAAAACCTTGGCTTCCTTTGTAGCTCTAATCAGGAACACAATGGTGAAAATTCGCAATGCCATGGTCAATTGGTTAACCTTGAAAAGCAGCTCAACGGCGTTGGCTGCTTTTTGTTTAATTCCAACAACTATAACAGGCTCTTGTAACCTCCATAAGGAATAACAGCGCAATATTTAAATATTCGGAACCCGTGGGTATAATTTCTCAATCATTGTAAATTTCATGTCGTTATTTTTGCATAGAACATCCCACAACGCATCTATCGTCATTGCTAATAGCTCTCCAAATCCCTGTACATCACAGAAAAAAGGGCTCATTTCGAAAGCTCTTGCCATGAGACGTTCTAAAACAACGTCGGGTGTAACGCGTGCGGATGACTTATTGAATTTACGGTATACCTAGTGAGATTAGTCTCGCCCCAATTACAGACATAACAAGTCAAACATTACAACCGATTACAAGTCATAACAGATGTCTTCCACGTAATCACAGTGAAAAAAGCTAGCACAAGTAATTGAGACATGGACACAGACATGGTCACATGACAAACATGATAAATTGGCACAAAAACTATTGCATAAATCGTGAGATTAAGACATTGCAAATTCTCAGAATGAAAGTCAGAATAATATGCGACAAGGAAAACCTTTCTTCTATCAACATCGATATCACTAAATTGCCATTGGCAGCTTTTGGAATTTTGTTCGAGACATTTCTTACATGAGAGTTTCCTAATGAAATATTGAAAATATTAATTATAATATGATAAACAATTCCAAATTAACCAAAAAAGTGGGAGAACAGTTTATTCTACTGACACTTTTGACGACAAAAACTGGGAAATGCGGAAAAGCTCATCTGATTGTCACCGTAGTAAAATCAATCCGTGTTTTGTAACACATATTGTAAGAGAGGAATAAAATATGATGAAAATAGATTAATATGGCCATGACTCAATGACCTCTATGTACATAACCTTCGCTCTTGCTTTATCCTACTTCATCACTCTACATCCAATGAGTGTGTTTGCAAAGTTGGAGCTCAATCGGTTAGGGTCTCTGGTTGTGGGGGACTGTAAAGGGGTCCCGAACATGAATTCCCCTAAAATAGGCTTTTATAATCAGTCACAAGTATTTTATGAGACAGAGATGGAACCTGAATCAGTCATACTTTATCACTCTACATCTAATGAGTGTTTGCAAAGTTGGAGCTCAATCGGTTAGGGTATCTGGTTGTGGGGGACTGTAAAGGGGTCCCGAACATGAATTCCCCTAAAATAGGCCTTTATAATCAGTCACAAGTATTTTATGAGAAAGAGATGGAATCTGAATCAGTCATACTTTATCACTCTACATCTAATGAGTTTGCTTGCAAAGTTGGAGCTCAATCGGTTAGGGTCTCTGGTTGTGGGGGACTGTAAAGGGGTCCCGAACATGAATTCCCCTTAAATAGGCCTTTGTAATCAGTCACAAGTATTTTATGAGACAGAGATGGAACCTGAATCAGTCATACTTTATCACTCTATATCTAATGAGTTTGCTTGCAAAGTAGGAGCTCAATCGGTTAGGGTCTCTGGTTGTGGGGGACTGTAAAGGGGTCCCGAACATGAATTCCCGTGCATTTATTTTTCGTCAAGCATGAGATGGAAAGTGCAGGTGTTTCCCACAATTTGGAGGGATATCTTGCTATTGTAGGTGGATTCATGGATTTTTTGAATTGTGGATTGGCCTCATCCTCGCTCATTCATCGGTTGTCAGTGTTTTCTATCGGAGTGTAATGCTCCCTTCCGGTGTTATGGGAAGAATGGTACAATCACTGACTTCCTTACCCCCGCTTCGCTGCTCTTGTACATGGCCAGCGAAGAAGGGACGATCGACCGGCAAGATGGGTCACGAAGGCCTATATGTCGCTAGAGCGCAAGTCATGACTGCGGCGCACCAAATATGCAGCAAACAATGTAGATCAATGTATATATATATACAGTACTCCAATGGAAGAAAATTGACATATTACCCAACGCATATGAATATCTCATTGAATATAACGCACATAGATATACATGCATAGGGCCTATCCCAGCTGCATATCTGTCAATATATGAGGCGTGTTCAAATGAAACCCGTTCGCTATACTGTATTTGTAGAATAGTAAGCAGACAAAGTAAAAGCACAATCAATTAGTAACAACTGTGTATTATTAACATAAAAGCAGAAGCAACAATCAAAAAAAGTCTCCGTTGACTTCCCGGCACTTGTCCCATTGCTTGGGTAGGCGTTGAATTCCGTCGGCAAAGAAGGATTTCGGCTGTCCTTTGAACCAATTTCTAACAGCTGTCTTCACTTCTTCGTCTGATCGAATCGTTGTCCCCCTTGAGAAACTTCTTCAGGGGACCAAAAATGTGAAAATCACAAGGTGACAGGTCAGGACTGTATGCAGGGCGTTCCAAAATTTCCCAACGCTTCCTTGTCAATGCGTCAGATGTTGCCTGCGAAACGTGTGGTCTTGCGTTGCCGTGAAGAAGAATGACACCTGAAGACAACATACAGGTTCGCTTGCTCTTTATCGCTTGGTGAAGCTTGTCCAAAGTCTGGATATACTGCTGCGAATTGATTGTTTCGTTGGGTTCAAGAAACTCGAGGAGCAGCGGGCCCTGAATATCGAAGAACACCGTGAGCATCACCTTCCCTGCAGATTGTTGCACTCGGAACTTCTTCGGCTTGGGTGAACTTGGATGCTTCCACTGCATGCTGCTCTGCTTCCCTTCCGGCTCGAAATGATGGCACCACATCTAGTCTCCAGCAACAATGCGACGCAAGGGACTGCTCATTCACGGTATTGAAGCGAGTCAGGTGTTCCAAACTGAGTGTTCTCCGTCTTTCCTTTGTGGTCTTCAGTAAGCATTCGAGGCACCCATCGAGAGCAAACTTTGTGATACTGCAACTTTTCCTTCACGATGGTATGCATTGAGCCAATTGAGACATTGAAGTCATCTGCCAGATCTCGAATGCTTCGTCGATGATCGGCTCTGACTGCGGTATCGATGGTCTCAGTCAGACTTTCAGTCACCCCCTTGTGCGCCTGTCCAGGGCGTGGCAAATCAGATGTTTCAGTTCGCCCCCCTCGAAACTTCCTTGACCACTCTGTCACTGTGGTCTTTGAAACAGCTCGATCTATGTATACTGATGCCACTCTGCGATGGATCTCTGCTGGCATGCATCCTTCTGCGGTCAGGAATTGAATAACCGCTCTCTGGTCTTCTTTGGAGGACTTTCTACCATGAACAGACGACATTTCACTCGTCATTAACCGTGAACAGCAGATACACTTGATGAACAAACAACATTGCCACGCTGTTATAAAGCACTGAATAGTACTCCACAGGTCTGCTTTGATTAATTGGTCATGCATGAACCCGCCCGCTAAGATAAGTCGAATGGGTTTCATTTGAATACGCCCTCGTATATCTATCATATCAATATCAGCTTGCAAACCCTCACCACTAGCATCAGTGTGCCCCTCAAAGCTTTGAGTAGGTCTCTTTTATCAGTATTACATGTATGTTGGGTTTTCAGTATGGCAGTATGGAGGGTCCCTTCTTAAGTATAAAGAGCCCGTGTTAGTCATTTGCTATCGTATTGTCTAGAAAACTGGGAAAAATTCTCGACGCTCTTTGAACTTTTGCTTGACGAAGAATATTATTTGAAATGTGTGAATATGTGACGAAGGTCTAACAAAAAGTTCCGACCGATAAACAGCTAAAGTGAAGTTTGATTAGACTCCTTAATAAATAAATTAAAGCAAGCTCGGAGATCAATTAATATAATGATTTTCGCCAAACGACAGTCCACGATGGCAGGGCACTTTTTCCATTTCATCGGTTCCACCTGAGGAATGCCAACAAGAAGGAAGATAATATTCAGTCATCTGTAGTGTGGATCTTCAGCACAATCCACGACCGATTTACTAGAATTCTTCCGTACTGCAATTCTGTGAGCTCATAGATTACTGTCATCCCTTGAACTAGATTGCCGTCTCAATTATGCTTTCATAGGTCTTAGTTAGACCTTAATTGGGTTCTTAATAGAAATTGAGAAATTAATGTACTCTTGAAATCATCTTGCAACGGTCTCAAACGAATGGGAGAGCCATCTGAAGCCCCCCCCCCCCCCCCCACCATCGAAATTATAATGAAAATGCCCCCCCCCATCCCCACCCCGCCCCAAAAAACCCCCACCCTCCCTCCCCCCTCCCCCCCGCCCGTCCCCATCGTGCACCCCCCCCCCCCCCGCACCCCCCCCCCCCCCCCCCCCCCCCCCCCCCCCCCCCACCCCCCCCACCCCCCCCCCCCGATATCAGGATTTTTTGAGGAATTTTTACACACGAGCTAGCAATATTTGGAGAGTAGGATTCGAAGCATGGATTACGAAATGTGAAGAAGGTTACATCTATTGAGCACGATATTATGTCTCCTTCGGCCGAAAACGAAATTACGAAATATAAAGACAATATTACCCCAACCCATTCACACCGATCCCTTCAACATTTACTTGCTTGCACCACTTACTACTGCATCAGTTGAAAGAACGTTTTCCAGCTCAGGCGAAAACTAAAAAAGTAGCCTATATGAGAATCCGAATGTCACAGAAAAGATTACAACAATCTATTTCTACACAAACATCCATAATACAAAAAACAGACAATCTCAACTCAACAGACATCATGAAACATACATTCAAAACCAACCACGAACAACTAAATTTTTGGGAAGATTTTGATTGGTCCATGAATTATTTTTAATAGCATCAAACAACTTCCGTAACCCTTTTGCTTTATTTGAGCATGGCTTCAGCGGTCGAGGTCGGAATCTACATGTTTTGATAAATGAAATCTTTAATAGTTTTCCAAGAAAAGTCTAATAGATTTAAAGTTACGGTAATATTTGACTGGCTGGCACCTGGCATACTTTGAATATTAACGTAGAAACTTTCCGATGTTTTTTTATTAATACAATAAAATTTGGAAGTTGAATGGAAATGCCTTGGAGAATTCTGCCGTTTTCTTAAAGCTTATTCAACTAATAGTCGTTATGATATGGCATACATGTATTTGCGCACACCTACACTTCAATTTCAATGTCAGCATGCATTTTAGGAATATATTCCATAGTTAAATCTATGTTTCGAAAAACTCAGGCATAAAAAAACGCTGCCCTTCTGATTTGGCGCCTGCCCCTTTTCATCGTCTTCCGCCGTCCCTTATGTCACCGTTTGAAATTTTTGAGGCTACCAGTTTGCGGACACGCTCTTGAACGACTTTGAATGCCTTTAGTCGAGTAGAAGATGTCCGGTCACGCATAAGAAGGCTCAAATGGACTTGAGCAGGTAGATCACTTATAGAATAGACCACTTACGGCCGCATAGAGGACATCTCATTCTCGGACATCCGCATTAGAGGCTACGCGGATGTCCGAGAAGAAGATCGAGACAGGAACTCGATGAATTCTTCGGTAACGCGAACTGGGCTACCACCACTCGATGTAGAGAAAAATGGAGGTCATTTGTTAAGGAAAGACGCTTAGGCTTTCGATTAGAAGATGTCAAGCTGGGATTTTGATCTTAGGGCCTCATTATTCTTGCGGGAGGCTAGGTTGCTGTCTTCGCTATCCAAAGACAACAAAGCGGGAAAGTTAGTCGCTGACATGAAGGCAGCGCGGGAAGCGACCGCACAACAGCTTGCCTAAGTGGCGAAATGGATGTTCTTAATTGATTGAAGTATTCGTGAGGAGGACTGAATGACGACTTTCAACAATCCGATATGTTTTTTGTTTTTTTGTGGTTTTTTTTTTTGTTTTGTGTGGTTGAGTTTGTTATATTGTGGTTTTACTACAATAAATTATTGTTGCAAACAAATCAAGGTCATTATACGAGGAGAATGAATCAGCACACGCGATTCGACATAAACCATCGAAAGAAAGAAGAAGAGGGTCCTGATCACTGCAATGAATACGAACATTTATCCACAATCAGGAAACATGAAAGGAACGATGGATTAAAACTAAATTGACGGGGAAACGATCAAG
>CAJQUW010004548.1:0-12586 GCA_907163375.1 Prostheceraeus crozeri | reverse complement strand
TCTGATGCATACAGGTTTTGAAATTCAGAGAAGGAGGACTGCCTAGAAAATCATCAGTGGACAATATGATTTCAATAGAGACATAATGCGTTGGTTATCTAATCGACAATCTGATTTCATGAGTGACAAAAGGCTTTCAACTCGGACATTGTGATGTTTAGTAGAAATGAAGCATGTTCATGAGTGGCATTAGGATTTCAATAGAAATATAAGCTAGATGGATGCATTGTTATCGAATGCTGAGCTACCACAATGTCAAGAAGTCGAATTGCAGAACAAGACAAGCGTCGGATAATTCAGGCCTTCACAAATGGTGATGACTATGTTCAAACAGCTACACTTCCTGGTATCGGCAGAACAACAGCCTGGGGAATACATAAATATACATGAATTGTTGGGATATCAGCTGGGGATGCTGTATGCACTGCAAAGGCGCTTTCTTGTGGCTACCTTTCAAGCAAAAAAAATTCTTCATTTCATAAAAAAAGACTTCATTCAAAATAGATCGTATGTTTAATTCTGTATTGACAATGCTGAATTGAGTGGTAGGATTCCTAATTAGCATTTGCTACAAATTTGTATTTGAATGTCAATTAACCAATTCAAATGTTGCTGTCATCGCAAGATCTTTGATGATCCATTTCTCAATGAAAATATCTATGTCATCAATTGAATTCTCGATGTCTTCATTTAAAGTCCCTGTGTCACTAATGAAATCCGCTGTCACTATTGGAATCACTAGTTCATGTTAGTTGTTTTACATGTCACTGATGAAGTCCAAAACCTGTAGTACGCTACGTTGTAATGATTGCTTCTACTTTCCACATTATTGAAGCGGACTTTTGACTTGATCCTCGTAAGGAATATTTCTACTCCACTGCTCATGAAGAATGTGCCAAATTACATTCTTCTCCGGTTGTGGTGAGCAACGCGTGGCACACTTAGACATATTGGATGGGCTTCCCACCGCTTCTTATAGCTAAAGTGTCCTGTTGACATTATTTGAATCGGTGATTTCATGGCAAGGCATGCCTTGTTGAGCATATTTCACTACGTAATAGATGAAGGCTTCAATGAACCTGTAAATAGGCTATATTAAGTGGAACTATTCTGTGTATGGAGGAATCCAACCGCATGATTTTGACACGCCAACATTTTTTTCAAATATTCTTGCTGAATTTCAGTTGCACATTACTACACCAATATATTTTGTACTCGATCGGCATTAGCTCTCGACTACCGTTTGTGGAGGCCATGCACGGTTTTTGAAAGCCGTCTATGTTCGGGTGATTTTATCTTGCACGGCTTTCAGGCGGATAGTTGGAGTGCACTTACCGACCGTTGTTTTTATCAGTCATCATAATAAGGTAATATCAGTCATATCACCAAAAAGGTCAAATGATCGTGTGAAAAGACAAAATAAAGGCTTCCACGATTTGTTAAAGGCTTATTCGTTCTTCAATACTCACATGAATTGTAGAAGGAAAATCATCATTCGTTAACATTAAACAAATTAGTTGCGTGCCATACTGCTGTATACATTTACATGGAGAATTTTGCTATGTAACGGTACAGCAGTCGGAATGAACTAAGGAATAAAAGAATTTAAGCCTACTGCTGCCTTTTAAAATTAGTGGCCCTCGAGCCTTTTCTCGGGCCCCACTCCTTGTGACCCACTACCCCTACTTGGTTGCCCACCACTGTTCTAGGGGAATGTCGTAGCATGACAAGTGCTGCAAGAACGCTGTACATTACCAAACTTCTATGATACCATCAATTCTTCAATTTCAATTTTCTTATAAATTTGCAATGAAGATTCAAATTTGGTTGCCTGACTTGCAAACAGATACAAATCGAAAACTTGAACCGTCTCTTTATTGATAAATACATGTAGAAACCTATTGTATTTTCACCGTGCGTATAATGTAGATATACTGTCACGGGCGTGCAATAATATTTTCGTTATTGCACTGGTTGAATTATATATTTTTCTATATAGATATATGCGATTGAATTATATAAAACCCGCTTATTATTGTAACTCATCAAGGACCATAGAATTAGATTAGTCATGATGGTAATGATATCGGTGAAAAATATAATTACCTACACAACTCGTGCAAAGATATCCATCTTTTGCTTTCTCCTCGATCAACATTCTATGCCCTCGCCCTTCGGGGTCGTGCATAGATATGTTGACCTCGAAGAAAGCAATAAATATGGGTGTTTTTCACTAGTTGCGTAAATGACTATTATACGAATTCATGCATTTGATACCGCATTTAATTTCAATGATAAATCGTCAATCAAAGTAAATGACATGGTGCCTGCTAATATCTCTGTAATACATGGTAACACCATAATAATATCACCATGGAATGACATCACATTGATTACCAGGATGATTGATTAGTGGTTTATTGTATCCCATTGAACGGAGTTTACATGTAGCTAAATCTCTATCATTCTAAACAAAAGCAAATAATGCAAACAAAGCAACTGCAAACTAAAAATCGGTCAACGTGTTTGAAAGTCAGCTTATGTACACTTCTAGTTTTTACTTTGAAGAAATGTTTTGCAACCTTTGGTGACCTCATGAAGAAATGTGAAACCATTAGTAATAAATGAAATATGATAAAGAAAGTAGCAAAGCGAAAGGTTTATAGCACTTTCTTGATCAGAAGACTTTAGAAAAGTGTCCATGTCACCGTAAAGATTAAATTACAGCACGCATGTAGAAATGAAGCAAACGGATGTTTTCCTGAAATCATTCGAAATCTTTAGGTACAAAGTACATTTCAATAAGAAAGATAATGGTCGTAAGTAAATATTCAGGCAAATGCAATACTCATCCATCTGGCTGAGGCAATTGAATAATTTGTCAGTCAATCATAGTAGTACTCCTTCCAATGATAGCAGTTGGCGGAAAGAAGGAGTTACGTCGGCGAGAAGTCTTACCATATGGAGCAGATGGACACAAATGGTGCATGGGATGATCTTGATTTGCATGATGCATTAAGCATGAACCGCAGCATTTACACGACAAAAATTCAGATCTGGAAATGAGGAACCATTGCAGTCTTGATGACGTCACGTACTTGACAGCGTGCAGTACTTGATGGTAGAGAGAATCAGGCTGCAATAATTCGCTTTAAGTCTACAAAACTGAGCAGTGGTAGGCAAATCCACAAGCATGCAACCCTACGATGCAACCTTGGTCAACATGAGCTCAAAGTCTCAAAGAGATAATGAAACCTCTGTATTGTTTACTAACTCAAGGACTTGCATTTATCAACGCAGATTTAACTAATGCTGACGATCTTCTATCCATACTTAATGAGTTTGGTGACAGTAATGATGATAAAGTGTATATTTCGCTTTATGTGAACAACCTTTATCCTAGTAGGGTGTGACCTTGCACCAATAGGTTGTCACTTGGCACCATCCTTCGCAGTTATATTTATGCACATGATCGAAACCTGTGCTCTGACGAAGTTGGGATGTGACCCTACACTTTATAAGCGATGCATAGACGACATCATAATGGGCCCTATGGAATATGATGAGAATCTTTTTAAACGAATATTGGAAGTGCTTAATCATAAAAAATTCGTATTAATTTTCCATAGAATCCCCCTAAACTAAACGAATCGCTGTCATTCCTAGACATAAAAATGCAAATAAATGGAGGCAAAATAATTTATTCTTGGTGCCACAGAGAGTGTTATTCTGTATTTTGTATTTATTTATTGACTCAATGAAAATCATTGATGTGGGGTCAATTGATGTGTGAAAATCATCATGTGGGGTCCAGTATGTTGGACAGACAAAACAGCCATTACATTGTAGACTTAATGGTCATCGGCAGTCTGTTCAAAAGAATCATCTCAATACGTATTTAAGTAATCATTTTAATAGTTCTAATCACAGTTGGGATGATGTAAGTATACAAATTATTGACTTTGTCGATGTTCGTAATAAATCTGATACAGAAATTGCCTTCGAGCTTAACAGTAAGGAAGATTTTCATATAAGAACGCTGAACACCTTGCATCCTTTGGGTTTGAATGACAGAGTGTTAGGCGGAGGTTGCGCCTCTCAGAACACTGCAAATTCATTTTCATTTTTTAGTTCTCCTATTAGCAGACGTAAGAGAAGCCATGGCCTTAGGAAGTCGGGTAGAAAGAAATATCCTCCATCTAATAGTTGTGAGGATATTCTCAAGGAGCTTCAAGAGTTGATGAAGAGCAACAAAATAAGACATTTCTATAATTGCTTGAAATCGATTAGTGATAGCATGCTTTAAATTATGTATTCTAGGCTCTTGATCAGTCGAATGAACCTATCTTTCGTTTTGACAACATATGTTCATAGTAAATTATATAGAAACAAGAGGGATTAGCTCTAACCGAAGACAAAACGCATATAGTGATTCCTTTCAAGTCTCATTTAGTTGACAAACTTCATTTACCTTCTGTATTTAATGATAAAAGTGTCCTGTGCTTTAGTTCCAGAAAAAGCGAAACATCTATATCCTCCCAAAGTTGTACCATAAGCTTAATAACCCTATTTGTTTGAAATTTCTTCAAATTATAATAAGTTTTTTAACAGTTAAATAGCCTGACAATTCAAGGAAGTTGTTGGCATTTTACAGAGCGATTGCAGCTGTGACTCGATGACCAGTTTTGTTTATGAGCCTGTTATGGGCCATGTTATTTAACCAGTAATTTAGATATAATAAATAATCCAGGTCTCAGAGCTATATTCGCGTATGGCACTAAACACAGATTGTCCTAGGTCAATATCATGGAAATCCATTCAAAAAGAGATCAGCGATTCCAGAGATAATCATATATCTCGTGTGTCCAGTCGCCTTCACTTAAAAGTTTGATGACTTCCTCTATTTGGAAAAAACAGCGGTCATGATGTTAGTAAAGCACCGCATCTTTCGTTGTAAGAAGTTGGGTGGGAAAGATAATGGCAGCAACGTTTGTGTTGATAAGGAGTTGCAAGATCTCCATAAAACTTGATAGTCGTTCCTGTCGATAAAGCATCCAACAACTTTAGTTTCATGTGTAAAAAGTTCTATCTCAAAATCCTGATGGACGAGCTTGGTTTTGACATAGATTCTTCCACTGCAGTAGGCAATGCAACTTATAAACCTGAGCTTATTTCTGATAAGGAAGTCCTTACTAAACACGTTAAAGATAGGAATCAAACTTTAATATTAATGTTATGTGACAAGGACCTTAAAACTACCAAAACTTTTCTGGATTCCAAAATTGCATAAAAATCCCTTATAAGTTTAGATTCATTGCCGGAGCCAGAAATTGTACAACTAAAAAGTTTATCGGTGAATATCAACAAAGGTCTGAAAGTGATAAGAGAAAATTTCCATAGATACTGTGAGTCAATCAGGAGTAATACTGGTTATTCTTATTTTTGGAGTGTAGCCTTGACTGTCATAGATTTTTTGAGGAATAATTCTAACGTGAACGTCCACTCTATGCAAGTTTTTTTTTGACTTCTCTACTCTTTATACAAACTTAGATTCAAGGTGCTATCAAGAATAATATTTTTTACCCATTCTTGATCTCACATTCCAAGTTCCACTAATCGTAGATACTTGTGTGTAGGATATGAGAACGTCGTTTTTCTCGCAAAATCAAATATAAAGGGTATTCTTGTTATGACGTGGACTCTTTTAAGAAGGCTATTGATTTTATAGTGGCTGAAGTCTACATTTCTTTTTCCGGTTACGTGTTCAGACAAATTCGAGGAGTACCAATGGGAGGGAATTGCAGTCCTTTACTTGCCGACTTGTTTTTCTGTTAAATTGCGAATTTGCTTTTATGAAACAATTGGTTAAAAAATAAAAAGTTTGGACAAGCTAAATTATTGTCAAACACTTCGAGATATATAGACGATAATGCGTAATAAATTACAAGCATTTCAATAGCTTAATTCCGAAAATTTACCCAATGGAGCTTCTTGCAGATAGAAACCGGAGTCAATGACAAAGCCGTTGTTTACCTCGATGTGAGACTCCAATCTTGTAGTAGTGACGGTCTTCGAACCTCAATATATCATAAAGTGGAAGATTTTGATTTCCCCCCTGTTGTTCTGTTGACATTTCCAACAGTTGCAATACCTCATAACATGGGAATTAATGTATTTGCCGGCCAGGTTTTACGTTATTGTCGCATCTGCTCCACATCTTGAAGATCTAATTAAACGAATTAATATTGACACTTTTTGTGATGAGCAGCAGAGGATATTGTAAGTCTAAAATGAAGGCATGTACTGAGAAAAACCTAACCGGTCATAACAATTTTCTAGTCAAGTTTGGATATTTCTCAGCCAGAGGCAGCTGACAATCGCAGTGCGCATTTAAACAATATAATTAACACTGGTTTTCTTAACATTTTTTTATTGTTTTACCATTTCAGTATTTCACACATATATTTTAGTTTGTTTTGGATGTATCCGTCTTTTGCGGTTGTTTTGTTTTTGTTTTCTTACTATTACTATCAGTATTACTTATTATTACACATATCATTACTGTATTGATTTAGAATGCCAGCCGCATATAAGTTTATGCCGGGCCCCCGCCCGCCTGGGCCTTGAGCGTTCAAGGTAGAGGGGCCGAAACGCAACCAGGCGGGTACCTGGCTGACGACTGACTATTGTTTTATTTGTTTTAAACGTTTGTTCTTTTTTTTTTTTTTTTTATCGCTAACTACCCTAGTGTGATGAATGGACTGTGGTCGGTTACTGGTCTCCATGGATTGACATGTGATTACTAAGTGTCTATTTATATATAAGTTCCTAATCAATCGAGCCTGAAACTTTTGGACCAGAGGAGATCACTTGTTAAGCGGCCTTGTACGATCTCGTACACTTAAGGGTGAAGTCCAGCCTGTATAGCGCTATGTTATGGACCACCGGGTAGGTCCGCCCGGCACGCAATCAGATCCGTCAAGTCTTAGTGCTTAAAGACCTTCATGCATTCATGCATTTGTCGAGGATCACAAGTCAGAGGACCATTAGGGGTAAGGTCCAGCCCCGCTTTAGAAGCGCTGAGTGAAAAATGGACTAGTGGGAAGGTCCTCCACACCGATCTCGTCAAGTTTGGCTCTAAAATGTAGTCCTAGGATAGTCAAAAGTTTGACGCGCCTTGAACGTTTAATGTCTGCCGGTGGGAACGCACCACCTGTCCTCTTAAGGACAAACCTTAAGTCTTATTAACTATAAGTTTATTAAAATTATGAAACATGTAGACATCGTTATGGGAATGTCCCAGCTTCAATTCACTGCAAAGAATTTAAATGCACATTTTGCATAGGAATATAGCGAATAAAAAGGAAAGTAAGTCAAACATCGAGGCTATTCACATTTTTACATGAACAATTAGTGTTAGTCAAGGCACAAGTGAATGGAACAAATGCGGTGCGGAGTCTCATTGTGACTGACGTTGACTGGAGAAAGCGTTTGGAAAAATTCGATTTGTGGTTCATCATTCTATGAAGAATGTGATGGCAGTCAGTTGCAGCTTGTTGAAAGAGGCGAACAGATGCTTGCTCACGGGGCGAAGCTTTAGACCTGGGATCTTTCAGCACAGGCATCCGGATGCACAGAAATCTCTTGGCATTGAACAGATGAGTTTGTGAACCCGATTTTGGTAACGATCAATCTTGAGTTGGCAAATAAACAAAAACTGGAGAGTTCAAACGAAGATCTGATCAAAGAGAAATACACAACAATCCACTCTTTGAAGGGTTTTAGCATGACGTAACCCATAGAAACGTTTGCTTGCACTTTTCAACATATCGTCGACATGAGAGTTCCATGTGAGCCCTTGATTAAGGTGAAGTTCGAGCACACGCAGTTTTGCAACTTCATTAACGTTGTCTATTGGTTGCAATTGGCACTCTTGAATTTTCTTCAGCAAAAGAGTCTTTGATTTGTTGGGATTGATCAGAAGGTCGTTTTCGGATGACCATTTGAGACCATTTTGTTGTTGTGTTATCATCAATTACAGAATTCGAACCCTGACAAAAAATGAGGAATCATTAGGCGTGACGTCGTCGATGTATTTGATAATATGAGTAGCATCACTGACAGGTGACAAGCGAGGAAGCAACAAGACAATCTAAATAGAGACCAAGAGTGCAACCTTGCGGAGCACCAGAAGAAATAGGCATCACAGAGCTTACATGATCACCGATTCAAGTTGATTGGGTTCAACATGACAAAATAACTTCCAATCAGTCGCCAGCGATCAATTGGGATGCCAAGAGATTCCAGTTTGGTGCGATAAGGTGCGATATTGGTGCGATATGACCATACTTCCATTCAGCAGGAAAGACGCACTCTCGTAAGGAAAGACAGAAAATATGGCACAACGGACCAGCAATTATTGATGCAGAAGCCTTGTACAGAGTCGTGGGAATGCAATCGCTGCCAAGAGCTTTGTTGTCAGGAATCTTACTTAAACGTGTATCGTCATCTGACACAGTTATAGCTGCACCAAACTCGTGGCTAATGTTTGAAATTCTCGTGGGTATCTCATACGAACGACGAGAGACGAACACTTTTCTTAAAGTCTCATTGATTCATTCAACGGCTGAGTCAGGCCCACCCAACTGAGTGGAAAGGCGAAGAAGTTGATCAACGGATATTGTACCTCGTATAGATTGTGTCAATTCAAATATAGTCTTGCGAAAGGATTCGTTCCTACCAAACCATGTGAAATTCAACTACATACAAGACGGTATTAATAACGTAAGCAAGCGGTGAATGGTGAAGCAATGGTGAATCTAGACAAAACAATTTGAGTGAGTTTGATGAAATTTTAGATGATCACAACTTACGTCACTGTTAAAAAGAGAGTGGAGAAAGTTAGATCAGTCAAAAATCAACGATTTTATCGAATCAATGCTTAGACGACTTGGTAATGTCATTGACAATAAGGGTAGGGCCACAAAATATTAGCTTCTTAGGAACCGTTACTGTATCATAGCTTATCAGATTATATAAGGACATTTAAATATATTAGGGACATGAAATAACATGAAAAATGCTTTCTGTATCATACTTATGTCTTATTTAGTCAAATTTTACGATGATCCACTTTTTATGAAACGGACTGTATTTGTTGCAATTTGGACGCTGTTTTCAGACATGTATTCCATGTAAAAATTCCTTGATTTATTATTAAAATGCGTTTTGGTTCTGTTATTACTAAAAGGAGGTAATGAAAAGGAATAATTGTTGCTCGCTTACAAATATTCATTAAAGTCATTTGCATCCCTCACGTAAGATTGAGCGTCCGCTGTCAATGGTTTCATGATCGAATGACTGCATGAGATTATCTTTTCAGTGACACTATTGCAGGAAGATGCGATGGGACGACCAGGACAGGGAACTAAGTTCTTATGAGACTTCGGAAGAAGATAGAATATTGATGTTCTTTTGCGAAGATGGAGGCTCTCGTATTAATAAAGCTAGCATTTGCTCCTAGGGGTAGCGCTAGGCAAGTTGCTACTAGGGGTGGTGGCAACTTGAGTTCCGTATTAATAGCGAAAGCCTAGCGTCAACTCCGGCGCCAGTTGATGCCAGATCAAGTTTCACTGACGTGTCGATTCAGCGCGCAGCTGCATTCACCACCTGCTCTCATGCCCAGTAATCGAGTCATAGAAATCTGGCAATTTGACGCACATTCCGAGTGAAAATATGTTGAAGCGCGCTCAGTGTTAACAATACAAGTGTGAATGTCGGAGATCAAAGCAGTTTCCTTCATTCCCGCCTGTTGACACTTATCATTCAGAGAAGATAAAACATCAAAATGATGACTGCCTTGCTAATGAACGATTGCTAAATAGTTTAATGCATGAAATGGGGCTCATTTTAATCGGCATCATCTCCCGATCTTCAATATGACATCAGAATGAACTAATTTTGCAAGTTATGAAAAAAGAATACATTCTTTACAGTAAATGAATATGATGACGTCCTTTGCTTGCAGCGTTTAACGTCCTTCACAGTAGAGTGAAATGTAATGCGAATTTCACCCGGGGACTATTTGCGGTTGAAAGGATAGATTTAAGAATTTTTGCCACTTGATAACATCTTCGCACGTGCATTGAACTCCCAATTATGATTACTGTAGTAACGAACTTGAATTGACTCAACGAAATTTTAAAACAATCCCTAGAATATTGCTGAATTAAGAGCAGGCCGAACAGTAGCGAAAATGTGGAATATAGAAATCTGTCAATTATGCGCCCACTTCGAGAGGAAATTTGTACATGCGTATTGTACATGTTGACATTACAAGTCTGGTTATCGGAGATCAAAGCGATAATCGTCTCTCCCACCCGGTTTCCTCCAATCAGAATGATTTTCTGATCTTTTACATAACATAATAGTTAGCTAAATTTGAAAGTGTAGAAACCACAGAATGGTAGAAACAGTGTAGAATGCATTTCTAATAATATGTTCCCAAGTAAGTGACACAACATGACGCCCATCCTGTCGCACACGATGGGGCAATGGCAGTGCAACTCAATGTGTAGTCTCAGTCTCATTATTTTGGTAGGTATTGGAAAGTAATTCTCAACAATTAACATCTAAGCGTAGTGGGATCCTCTCAAGCCATGATTCCTCTAATTATGAATTTAGAGCATAAGTTAATATCTGAGAATGAAATATCAGAAAATGATTCCCTCGAATTGTCTGACTTCATAAATTGTGAACAAGTCACTGCATACAAAAAGAATATGATGTATTATTGTAATTCCTATCTTGAACATTTTGATTAAATCATAAGCAGTGTCAGATGTATTGATTGGATGTTTTCTTACTTTCTGAATTTCTTCTATAATTCTGAAATATTTTCTAAAGCTTTGTGGAGAGAAAAATGTTTGTCAATTTATTGCCAATGCATCTTGATTCTTATCAGGCTACGGAGATAAAAAAATTACAATTCGACTACTTAGCAATTTTAGGCACACTATTTCATCACAATTTCATCAACGATTATGAATGTCAAGCAGTTTGAGATGCGTTTGTATGGGTATTTAAAAATGCGCTTGAGATTCTAAAATAGCAAACCCACGATTCAGTAAATCCAGTAGCTATCACGGAATATTAGCACCGTTGCATTACTTCATGCGCAAGCAATTAGTATCAATGACAATCAATTTTGTTGTCATTAAGTGAAATTCATATATAGGAATATTGGTTGTGTAAATGTTGAAAATAGCTATCCATTCCATTAATCAGGACGTCTGGTGCAGAAGTGCAATGTATAAATAGAATGTGTGGCTTAAATTCCATTTTAGCACAAAATTGATTCAGTTATAGAATAACTTTTATAATTGCAATTTATGATTCAATATGTTTATTCAAATTAGAGAAATCATATACCATCTTGAAGCTAATGCGCTCAACATTACTATGCTGTAAACATCACATAAGAACATAAGAACATCACTTAAATATTCAATCTAGCATCAAGGTCTCGACCTTGCTTTGGAATTTGCCAGATTTTGGACATATCGCTAGGGTAGTGCTAGGATAGTTACTATCATTATTAATACGACAGCCTAGCGCTAGGTCTCAGACATAGTGCTACCCTAGCGCTACCCTTTTGCTACCTTTATTAATACGGAAGTTGCTGCTAGGCTAGCACTAGGGTAGTGCTAGGCTAGTGCTATCTCTATTAATACGGCCCCAGATGATTCCAAACGGTAGGTGGTATTTTCGCTGAGCTGTCGGTATGCCTCAATACAATAGTCAGATATTCCCCATACAGCGACCGGTTTGATTCTCAATTCTTGATTATTTCGTAAGTTTCTCATTAATTCAAATTCTTCCTTCGTCAAATCACCCTTCCCTCTGGATACTTACATATTTTGAGCATCCATTTTTGATTGTTTCAATATAATGCTTTCGTTGCGTTAAAATGATCATAATAGAATAACGATGAAGAGAAGTTTGATGTCACATCGCTGATACATCAATGTTGCACTGATGTTCCAATGACAATCAATTTTTGTTGTCATTAAAGTGAAATTCATAAATAGGAATATTGGTTGTGTAAATGTTTGAAAAATAAGCTATCCATCTCATTAATCAGGACGTCTGGTGGCAGAAAGTGTCAATGCATAAATCAGCGAATGTGTGGCCTTAGAACTATTCCATTTTATCCACAAAATGGGATGCAGTTATTAGAGAATGAACTTATTATCAATTGCAATTTATGATTCAATATGTTTATTTCAAATTAGAGAAATCATATACCATCTTGAAGCTAATTCGCTCAACATTATACTATCTGTAAACAGCACATAAAGCATAAGAACGATCACTTACATATTCAATCTAGCTTCAAGGGTCTCGACCTTGCGTTGAATTTGCCAATTTGGACATATCGCTAGGGTAGTGCTAAGATAGTTACATCATATTAGATAAGTACACGCAACTAGATGCTAGGTCTCAGAATAGTGCTGTACCTCTAGCGCTACCCCTTTTGCACCTTTATTCAATACGGAAGTTGCTGCTCAAGGCTAGCACTAGGGTA